>CM035145.1:48708105-49020605 GCA_020205605.1 Panax ginseng | reverse complement strand
GTGTAACTGAGAAGGGGGTTCAACTAGGGCTTATATATATTAGACGTATATCAGTTGTAAAAGATGATTCCACCCCTTAGGGGCTAGAGCTACTATTATTTTCTTTTCTTCTCTTTCTTTTTAGATTAGATTAGAACCCTAGATTAGATGAGAGTTGAAGATTGAAGCAATCGAAGAGCATTGGAAATTCAGAATTGGAGCACGAGGAGAATCTCAGATTTGCATTCCCAAATCCTTAACTTCTCTTTACTTCTATCTCTATTTCTCAATGTATAATTAATTGTGGATTGTGGGTTTTGATTGTATGATGAGCTAAACTCTATTTTGAGATTACAATGGATTCTATTGATTAGTTTAATCTAACATATTTTATTGTTAACCTTATTGATTGCTATGAGATTGTCTATTAAGATTCATGCTTATTTGATTAGTTGATTGGCCATCAATTACAGGGATAACCCATGTGAACTTGAAAGATGGACTATGGGTTTAGATTTAATCTTGATAGCTTGTGTTTGTATGTTCTACATGGTGATGGAATATATGATTCGTGCTTAGGATAGGCATATACCAAAGCACTGCTCGTAGTCAATTGAGAACTTGAGCTTAAACCCTAATTATTTGTAAATCACATAGACATATAGTGGTTTAGGTAATGTGGGTGTTCACGTGTATTCTATCAATTGTGGATTATATGTGATATGGGTATGGTACATTGAAAGATGGCTATATTTTACTTTAGTGTTCTCGACTAACAAACCGGTACAATTAGTTTGGTTTAACATGAAGTGTATGGATTTGAATGAGTTAATAGATGAAATTGTAATCTCAGGTCTTCATTATCTAGTCTCACTCTAGGAATAGTTAGGTTTATTTAAGTTAATAGTTTAAATATAAAAACTCAAAACCATTCATTTACATAAGACTGAGATGGTTATGGGTTAATGCTAGGTGAACTTTATTAGTTAATTCTTCGTGGGAACGATACTTTACTTACTCTTTATTACTTGTTGACCACGTATACTTGCGTGTTGTGCGTAACTAAAAATTACCCAACAAGTTTTTGGTGCCATTGCCGGGGAATTAGCTTAATAAATTTTTGCCAACATTAATTTCAATCAAATTAGTCTTAATTTAAACATTTTTTTTTGTTTTAATTATCTTCTTATATTTCTCTCTTTTTAGGTACCATGGGTGACTTTGCTTATCAATGGCCTTATGCAAATATGATTCAACCAAGGGACACAAGCACCGAGGGACTCAATGTGTTTTCTACATTGTCAGCACAAATTGCAACACTTTCGAAGAGGTTGGATATTCTTGCGCATTCAACGCTTTTCGAGAGATAGTAGTTACATGTGAATCTTGTCTTTGGCGAGCATTCGAGTTATCAGTGCAACATCAAGGTTGGACAAGGGAAGTTTGGGGGTGATTACTTCAACAACGATGGTTATCCTGATTATCAACAAGGTTGGGGGTATCACCCAGATTATGAATGGAGTTATAACTATCCCGACCAATACTGCATCCCAAGTCCAACACATCCATCAGATTTCTCATATCCACCTTCAACGCAACAAGAGGAAAATTCAAGGTTGGAGGAATTGTGGTTCAAATTTGTAGCATCAACTGAGGAAAATATGATTGAGCAAGAGAGGTCAATTCGAAATCTTCAGACTCAGATGGATCAAATGTTCGAAGCCTTGAACAATCGCCCTCCAAACAATTGGTGCTATGACATAGACATTGAAACTGATGGAGAGCCAGAGGTGTTCATGCCACTGAATGAACTGAAAGGCGTGGACATTGAGGAGACAACTGGGGGTATGGAAAATGAAGAACATGAGCTGACTTGTATAATACCCCAAGTGCCTTCTCGATTAGAGTTGAAAAATTCGATGAATTTTTCACACCCATGTCCTTAGTAGTCATATCCAAAGCAAAAGTTTACATGATTAAGAGGCCTCTTCTACAAACCCCGAAGGCTGAGGAAGAGCAAATAGAAGAGCAAAAGCCCGTTGTATTTGTCATGCCTCAATGAAAAAATTTATTCACAAATACAACGGACGAAGCACCTAGCTTTGAAATAGAACTGGGGGCGTCATGTACAGGAAATAGGCTAGGTTGTTTCAATACATAAACTCTCATGATGGGGAACCTACCAAAGCACATAGCGGTTCTAATGGATGGAGGGCTCCTAGCTTATCGTAGAGGAATTGGATAGCGGTGTTAAGAAAAGAGTCCAGCTAACGGACTATAAACCGAGCGCTCGATGGGAGGCACCCCATCCAATCTTTCTCCCTCCTTGTTTAATTCTTATTTACATTGCCATATTTAGTAAATGTTAGATAGTGGTAAATCTTAATAATAGCTTTATTGTTTCTCCTCTCAGGTTAAATCCAATTGCTATAAGCATTCAGGATCAAACAGAAGTCAAACCAAACTGAAGCGAACGAGTTGCGAGAAGACCTTGTGCCATGCCGAAGAAGAGGCTTGAGGACGGCGCTTGCATGAAGCACCCCTTAGACGGAGACTTTGCACATCGCAAGTTCTTGGCCTGCCGAGAGGATTACATAGGAGCCTTGCCCGCCGCAAGATGCCTGATTGATACTGAGTTGTTCATTTTAATTTCCAATTTTAAGTATTCGGATAGTTAGAAGCCCACACTCAGTCTCCAACTATAGAATATCTCAAACTTAGCCATCGCCTGATATACCATCGGATCATGAGGAGGCGAACGGAGATGACATTGCCACTTAGGGGAGTATTCTTTCACTTTTAATTACAATGAGGGCATTGTTTATTTTAAGTTTGGGGGTATTGAGTTGTAGTGAGTAGTTGTTGCATATAGTTAGTTGCATATAGTTTTATTTCATGTTTAAGTTACATAGTAGGGGTATTTCAGTATGAATTTTTATTTTATTTTTTGTTAGTTTTCTTTTGTCTTGTTTATTTAGTATGTGTTTAGTTGCATGACATTGCATAATCCCAGGCTTTTAGTTAGTTGAATTCTAATTTGGCCAATGATGAAATAGAAATTTGATAGATTTTTGATTTTGGTTGATATCTTGAGCTTAGTTATAATTTTATACATGATATAATTCATGCTTGCTGTTTAGATGTTACCAGGTAGCACGACAATGTACCTATTTGCTTGTTGGTTAAGATTAGCATGTTGGTTTGCTGAGTAGAAAATGTTGTTTTTAAAGATAGAATTGTGTATAACATAGACATAGACTATGAAAACACAGATACTCAAGTTTTGGGAACACATGGGTATTCTTGCTTTATAAAAAATAAAAAATATTGAATAATTATCGTGGCTAGTCTTGTTTCGGGGCCTTTGTTACTTGAGTAAGCATGCTTGAGGGGATTGTCTCTACAAACTAGCGCCCTAAGGTCTTAATAGTGCAGGAGTCGTTGGTTGAAAGCTCGCTAAGGGGTAAGATCATTAGCCTAATGGAATGAGACATTGCATAGTCATGGGAATATATATATATATATATATATATATATATATATATATATATATATATATATATATATATATAAAATTATCAATAAACACTGCTGAAAAGTGCGAAAATCGCCCTCGTGAGTAAAAATAAAGCAGAATAAACCCATTGTTGAACCTTAGTTTGTATTGATGTGTTGGAGTAGTTGATGTCTCATTAGTATATGCAGTTCTTGATTTAAACTCAATTTTTTTGCCTTAAGCAATAAAGCATGTGGTATCTTCGCCTTTGTCAAGTTTATCTGTGAACACATCACACACACACAACATCTTTATAGTAGGTTAGGATTATCTAATTGTATGTCATTATACCTTTAGCTTAGTTTGATGCTTTATTCTTGGATCTTGATATTTCTTTAAAGCATATCTTATTGAATTTCTTAACATGGCTGGAAATCTGGGGATTCATTGTCATAGTAACGTAGTTTGCATAACATTTAGATTGTATTATGTTGCATTGCTTGAGGGCAAGCAATAGTTCAAGTTTGGGGGTTATTGATAAGTTGTATTTATACCTACTTATTGAATACCAATTCATGCGAACTATGCCCATCTCAAGTACATTTTAGTGTGTTTTAGTTGCATTTCATATTATTTTGCAGTGCATATACTTAAAACTCTTTTTGGTGAATAAGTGCAGAAATCAACCTAATTTGGTGGTATTAGAGGGTACAAGGCTAATGAATGCGTGAAGGTGAGGCACAAGCGGGGATATGTATGGCATGAAGGTATAATGGAGCAAGGAGACCAAGCATTGAAGGAATGAGCAGCAGGACAAAGTGACAGCAGCAGCAATATTGCAGAATTAGAACCAGAATCTACAGACTGTGATCCGCGCGGCATATTAGGCCTGAGGACGCACGCCCGCGCGATATGCCGACTGGACATCCTGACTTCTTCAGGTGTCTCGCGCCATGCGCGAGAGACACGATGAGAGGCGCTTGCGCCGCGACGCGTTGTCAAGTCTTGACTTTATTTTATTTGAAGCGTAACTGAGAAGGGGGTTCAACTAGGGCTTATATATATATTAGATGTATATCAGTTGTAAAAGATGATTCCACCCCTTAGGGGCTAGAGCTACTATTGTTTTCTTTTCTTCTCTTTCTTTTTAGATTATATTAGAACCCTAGATTAGATGAGAGTTGAAGATTGAAGCAATCGAAGAGCATTGGAAATTCAGAATTGGAGCACGAGGAGAATCTCAGATTTGCATTCCCAAATCCCTAACTTCTCTTTACTTCTATCTTTATTTCTCAATGTATAATCAATTGTGGATTGTGGGTTTTGATTCTATGATGAGCTAAACTCTATTTTGAGATTACAATGGATTCTATTGATTAGTTTAATCTAATATATTTTATTGTTAACCTTATTGATTGCTATGAGATTTTCTATTAAGATTCATGCTTATTTGCTTAGTTGATTGGCCATCAATTACTGGGATAACCCATGTGAACTTGAAAGACGGACTATGGGTTTAGATTTGATCCTTGATAACTTGTGTTTGTATGTTCTACATGGTGATGGAATATATGATTCGTGCTTAGGATAGACATATACCGAAGCACCGCTCGTAGTCAATTGAGAACTTGAGCTTAAACCCTAATTATTTGTAAATCACATAGACATATAGTGGTTTAGGTAATGTGGGTGTTCACGTGTATTCTATCAATTGTGGATTATATGTGATATGGGTATGGTACATTGAAAGATGGATATATTTTACTTTAGTGTTCTCGACTAACAAACCAGTACAATTAGTTTGGTTTAACATGAAGTGTATGGATTTGAATGAGTTAATAGATGAAATTGTAATATCAGGTCTTCATTATCTAGTCTCACTCTAGGAATAGTTAGGTTTATTTAAGTTAATAGTTTAAATATAAAAACTCAAAACCATTCGTTTAAATAAGACTGAGATGGTTATGGGTTAATGCTTGGTGAACTTTATTAGTTAATTCTCCGTGGGAACGATACTTTACTTACTCTTTATTACTTGTTGACCACGTATACTTGCGTGTTGTGCGTAACTAAAAATTACCCAACATGACTCCAAAGGCTGTCCCGGACAAGTCAAAGTCAACGGTTCTTGGAAGAGCGTTTTTCGTGACTTCTCAAAAAGTGAGTAACCCGAACGAATTTAGCACGGATTAGTTAATCATAAATTCTTGCGAAGTTTATACCTTATTAGATACCGGTTCTACCCATTCTTTTATCTCTCCTACTTGTGCTCAACGTTTGAACTTGACTACTGAGAAATTAGACTTTGACTTATTTGTTGAAACTCCGTTAGGAGAAACTTTCTTTACATCCGCTGTTTATAAATTTTGCTTGATTCACATTGGTACCCTCACCCTACCTGTTGATCTTATATCTTTAAAAATTCTTGCATTTGATATGATCTTAGGGATTGATTGGTTAACCACTCATCATGCTAAAATTGATTATTTTTCGTAAAGTTATTAGTTTTCATATTCCTAACCAACCTGTTGTACGAATTCAAGCAACCAAACCACTAAAGTCAATCACTATATCAAGCCATAAAGCCATTCGTTTATTGAAAAACGGATGTCAAGCTTTCTTACCCATGTCATGGACTTGAATACATCGTATTTGAATAATATTATGTTGTTAGTGAATTTCATGACGTATTTCTGAAGAACTTCGGCCTACCCAGGCGTGATCTTTGAATTTTGTATCGACTTTGAACCCTAGACAAAACCCATTTCTAAAATCTCATATCGAATGGCTCATATTGAACTTCGAGGAGTTAAAACCTAACTACGAGGAGTTGGTACCTTAGCCTCTATCTGGTGACTTCCTTTGTGGAATGCACTGAAACCAAACTCTCTGTAGGGGACATCATATTCGTGCGGTGGTAAACTGATAGGTGCCATTGTGACGTGCTATCCAAGATTGGGATATGAGTCACAGTTGAGAGCAACCTAAGTCAGTAATCGAAATAAGTAGCTTTCTAGGCTTAGCTGGTTACTATCGGAGATTCGTAGAAGGATTTTCTCGAATCGATACTCTATTAACTCAGCTGACTCGAAAATATACAAAATTCGAATGGAGCGAGGAATGTGAGAAGAGCTTCTAAGAACTCAACATGCGGCAACGACGTTGGCTCGAGCTGTTGAAAGATTACGACCATACCATTCAATACCATCCTGGAAAAACGGACGTGGTAGCTGACGTGTTGAGTAAAAGATCATATGCGTTTACGTGTGCGATATTGTTAACACAAAGACCCATTTCGTACAACTTACAAAAGATGGAGATAGAGTTAAAGATTCCAAGAACCTACGTGAAGATAACGAATATATGATTAGAATCGACTTTAATCGATAAATTTAAAGCTGCTTAAGCTACAGACCTGGAGTTGATGAATATGAAGAGGAAGATGCAAGAAGTCGTTATTCCAAAAGCAAGAATCGACGATGTGAGGAAAGCTCAAACCTTTGATTTATTAGTCAATTTGAGATTCTCGATCAAGTAGGAACTGTGGCCTATAGACACATTTTACCGCCAAGTATGACGCGTGTTCATTACGTTTTTCGCGTTTCGATGTTACGTAAATATGTGGATGACCCGAACCACATTATTGAGTTAGAACCAGACGAGATAGCAGAAGATTTAACGTATGAGGATGTACCAGTCAAGATCTTGGATAGGAAAGAGCATGTCCTACGCACGTCAATTTCGAGGACAAAATTTCATAAGGAGAGGAGGTTGTAAGACCCCAACTTTTTATAAATAAAGATTTAATTTCTCTAATTATTATTTTGAAATAGTAAGGGGTTGATTTAATTAATGTGGTTAGTTATGGGTAAAATGCACAAATATTTCAAATAAACAAGTGGTTATAAAATATTCATTGTTGTTGGGGAATATTCGTTTGGTCATGGAATATTCTTCTTTCGTCGGGGAATATTAAATGCGGCTCAGACAAACCTTGTGTAAGCCCATAACGGAGGCGATTGGATGAAGAAAACGACAAGTATAGTTGTTTATAAATAACTGGCGTAGTTATTCACCAATTATCTTGTTGGAATACCCTAAGTTAAAAACACGATGTCTGGCGTTGTTGCCAAGATGATACACTGCGGTATTGCACCAATTATTGATTCTTACGTGAAGGCACTTACTCAATAATTATTACAATAATTACTTTATTCGATATTTTATTTTATTGATTCAATAATTGCTGCGTTGATATTTTGTATTACTGTTGTTTCAATAATTGTCACTACATCTGAATAATATTATTAGATAACATTATTGGCAATGTCTAGAAAGTTCTGTCTAAGTAGAGGTTTGGTCACCTAATTGCGCGCCAGTAAGGAGAAATTCTTATTGGAAAGCCTCATCTTTCCTGGAAACTGCCTGGTTGTTAGTATTGTGATTCTGTAATATTATTTGTGAATAATTAATTATTGATTTATATGATGAGGAAAATATTGATTTTATGTGGATATAGATGGAGAAAATTTTTAAAGTGACAATTGTTAAAAATTGATATTTTATCTTTTCTGATAAAATAATATTTTATTATATTATATTATAATGGTGATATTTTTACAATGAATATGGGATATATGAGTATATGAGGAGGAAGAGTATTTTTATTGCATTAAATAATTAACACATGTTTTGTGTGTCGGTGGACCCCATTTCTTGACTGAAATTTGATTATATCCTGTAAAATCGCCCGTTTATGGATTTCGGTCAATTTCTGTTTGGAATGTGGAAAAACTTAAACTTAAAAAGTTGTAGATAATGGAATTTCCTATGGAAAGGACATAAGGTTCGAATATTTCTGACAAAAGGGCTATTTATTATGAATTATTGAAGTTCTGTAGTTCTGAAATAATTGGTTTTTGAAAGTTTTAATTATTTTTAATTACAAAAACGTTTTTTTGGTTTTTGTCATTATTTGGTGGCTGAATTCAGATGGTCAAGGTGGCCTATGGAAAATAATATAAATATATTAATATTTTATTAAATTTTCTACTTTGGTGTTCTAAGCAATTTCCTATAAATAGGGTGTTTAGGTTAGAATTGAAAATCACACCAGAAACTGAAGTTTTCTCTCTTTATAATATCGATTATATTTTTGTGAGTATTTAGATACTTTGAGTATTGATATACGGTGCAAGTTCCTTCAGCACTATATCTAGTATTCCAGTCAGAAGTACTGTCTTTTTGAGGTAAGGGATATTATTTTTAAAAAATTGATATTATTTCTTTCAATATCATTATGCCGGAATATTGGTAAAAATTTTCTTGTGAAATTTTTATCTTTTCATGTCGGAGTTACTATTCATGAGTTACTATACATGAGTTACTATTCATGAGTTACTATTCACGAGTTACTATTCACGAGTACTATTCACGAAGCATGATGATTTTTCTTGTGGAATTTCTACCTTTTAGTGTCGGAGTTACTATTCACGTATACGGCACTATTCACGAATACGGCACTATTCACGAATACGGCACTATTCACAGAAAAATTAAATTTTCTTTTCTGTGTCCAAGATTGTTTGTTATGGTTTCTATCTTTGATTGGATCTATGTTTTGATCTTCATTTTTGAATTCTGCTCCACAATAGTTTATTATGAGGTATTTTTGGACATGGAATAGCTGAAATACGAATCCTTAATATTTATTCTCTTGCTTCACTGGATTCGTTTTCTTTAAAATATTTTTCATCATCCTCAGTCCTAAATGATGATATTACTGAATATCTTTGGCACATAGTGCAAAGATGAATGATTTCTGATGAATATCTTTGGCCCGTAGTGCAGAAGATGAGCAGTGTTTAGATGAACATGACCAATTGATGAATATCTTTGACCGTAGTGCAAAGATGAACAAGTGTTGAGATGAACATGACCAATGATGAATATCTTTGGCACAGTAGTGCAAAAGATGACTATTTGATTCAAGATGTATATTGATTGATGTTACGAGGATAAAATATCGATGATGGACTTTTAAATTCATAGGCGATAGTAGATTTCATTTTCTACTTAACTCTTCTAATGAATTGTTATTTTCGCTTCTGATTGTTGATCTAAAACTTGTTGTCTATTGTATTCTATCGATTTTTTCCTCGTTGAAGACTAAGGATAATTTGTTGTACATTATCTTAGTCATAATATTCTTCTTGGGCTAGTTGAGCTCACCCTTTTCCTTTTTGTTCCATTTTTTCTCGGAGATGAGAATATAAGCGGGAACTAGTCGGGGTGTGGAGTAATGGTTCAAGATAGTTGTTTTAGTAGTCCTTACTATTTTATAAAATAGTGTAATAATAATTGTAATAAGAACTTATTTGAGTGTGGATATTGTCTAGATGACAATATTTGTATTTAAACTCACAGCTTTTATGTTGTATTAATAAAGTTGTAGTTGTTTCGCATACCATGTATTTTGACGACTTCGAAATAGGTTGGTTGGATTGGACCTATTTTGGGGCGTCCACAAATCTTATTATTATTATTATTGTTATTGTTATTATTATTATTAGTTAATAACTTTATTATTATTATTACTATTATTACTATTATTATTATTATTATTATTATTATTATTATTATTATTATTGTTGTTGTTGTTGTTGTTGTTGTTGTTGTTGTTGTTGTTATTGTTATTGTTATTGTTATTGTTATTGTTATTATTATTATTATTATTATTATTATTATTATTAGTACTATTATTATTATTATTATTATTTTATTATTATTTTTTTATTATTATTATTATTATTAATATTAGTATTATTATTATTATTATTATTATTATTATTATTATTATTATTATTATTATTATTATTATTATTTTATTGTTATTATTATTATTATTATTATCGATTATTATTATTATTATTATTATATTATTATTATTATTATTATTATTATTATTATTATTATTATTATGATTATTATCACGCAATTAGTTATGTACATTTATGTATGTACGTAACAGATCTAATGAAAGGGGATCTGTTTTATCTCAAGGGAAATGATTTGTTCAGTTATAAATACTAATCCTTGCAAAATAATAGCAACTAGGCCCATGTGCTCGGGTGGTCATTGGATCAATATTTCAAACCGGAGGTCTTGGGTTCGAATATGTGCATCAACATAATGGGCTCAATTTGCACTGACCAAAAGAAAATGTCTCAATACCCAAAAACTCCTAAAGTTCAGTGGTCAACTTTGCATTTTACCCTTATAATATATTGTGCAACTCTTCAAAAAGTCTACGGAATGAAAATTTTAATTAATATAATGATATTTTAAACATGAACAAATGAAATGTTACGTAAGATTAAAACTAAATTGTATGTAGTTAATAAGGTTATATATATATATATATATATATATATATATATATATATAAAGTTATTCGAATACAAATTTCAAATATGAATACCGAATTGAATATATTTAAAGTTTTTCGTTTTCATTGGTATTTTTGTTTGTGCATCATAGATTCATTTATAATAGCTTATCAAATTCATAAACTTACAATAACTTCTCAAATTCGCAAACCAAATATGGTGTCCCTTTTTTCATATTCTTATTCCAATTAAAGTGATATATTATAATGATATCACTTAAAATTAATCAAATTATTATTATAAATATTGTCATTAAAATATGTCATATTTAAAATTTATCTAATAAATTTAGTTGTATTTTGCATCAGTTATTAAACTTATTTATTAAAAAATAAAGTTTAAGTTGCTTTAAATAAACTATAATGAAGAGATTTTATATCTAGTTGTTCTATTATATCAATAATTAGTGATTATCGAGAGCATAAGTTAAAAAGCTACGAAGAGCTCTCGAGGGAAGTGTATACAAGTATTAGGCTATATTTATTTACGTCTGAATGCATCTGAATGAGTTTGAATTTGAACGAATAAGTCATTTCAGACTATTTGTTTTACATTTGTTTGAGTCATAATTTAATCCTACTTGTTTGTTTTATTATTTATTTAAGTATATGCATATGTAGCTACAAGAAATTGGGGCTCTTGCGAAGGAAATTTTGTGAGTGAATTGTTTCCTTCTCAAATAAGTTTTTTTTGTGAGGGACTAATGAAGAAATTTTTTATTTATGAAATAAATTTTATTCACAATATGTAATTAGTGAAAATTATTTTGTTAGGGAAAAATTCTTCATTACTTTGCTTGAAGTAAATCTTAGAGAATCAATGATATATTTTCACAAAAATATTTCTAATTTTAAAGATAGATATTAAATTAATATAAAATAATTTTAAAATTTTAAGTATATATTCTATTAAAGGTACATGTTAATCATTTTAATTACATTAACTAAAGTTTAAAATTATAAACTATATGTAATAACCCATATTTTTTTAAAATTTAAATATTAATTAATTTTATTGTATACAATTGTATTTAAATTGGAAAAGGTAAATGATTCTTGTTTCCCTCTTTTCTTCCTTGTTTTGTTTGGAAAATTAAATTCTTTTAGTTGGTAATTAAATAACTGATTAAATTAAAATTGAGAAAGATAATTCCTTTTGTTAAAGTCTTGTGGTAAAATTATTCGGAGCGGGAAGCTACTTGGGAGATGGAGGAGTCTATTCGAGCGGAGTATCCGCATCTCTTTAAAAATTAGGTACGTTCATTCTTTTGATTCCGGGGACGGAATCCTTTTAAGGGGTAGGTGATGTAATACCCAGAAAAAAATAAAAAAAATAAAATTTGATTAATAAAAATTACCTTGTTTTAAAACATATTTATTGGAGTTTGTCATTTATTTTGGGTCAAACTAGTTAATTAATTTGTGTTGGCTAATAAATATTAATAAGAGATGAGTAAATTAATTTTGTACAATTTGGGCCTTAAAATTTATTTGGGCTTAATTTAATTAAATGTGGGTAATATTAATTTTATTATAATTAGGAGAATAAATAAGATAAATAATAATAAATAAATACTAAAACCTAATCATACATGCGATATTAATTAAAAAGAAAAGAAAAAGAAGCCGCTGAAAAGAAAAATAAAGTAGCGGCTGCTCTGCGAGAGAGAAGGAACACTTTTATTCTTTATCAGGCAAGAACCTTTGATTAACAGTATATGTATAATAGTTTTTTTTTATTTGCATAGATGATCAATACACTTAATGAGTTTAAATATTTTATGAATTCAAGGGAGTATATACCATTCAGGGGAAACCTTTATGCAATGAATAGTTTAAAGTTTTATACTGATTATGTAACTTTAGATTTGTAATTAATTAATAAAGTAGGTATATTTGTTGTGTACTGTAATCATAGACTATATAGAAATTTAGGCTGCTTATAAATTGAAAGAAAATGGAAGGCAGTGTGTATAGCTGGTTTATATTATTTTATAATAATAATAATATGAGTCAAAAAAAAAAAAGAATTCGTAACTTTTCTTTAGCCTACTCATCGTTAATAATGATGCATGGCATATATATATTTATATATATAATAGAATTCTTGATTGATCTCAAAATAATAATAATAATAATAATAATAATAATAATAATAATAATAATAATAATAAAGGGATTAAAAAGCGATTGTATATAATTCTAATTAATTAATTGGTTGATAAAATTATAAAAGTTACTTAATAATAAATTTAATAATTGTGATGTTAGTAAGGGTTAGATTTGTAATAAAATGTTATTTTATTAGATCGAATTTAAGAGAACTTAACAAGTTATATTTAGAATATATTTTGGATAATAATAATAATTCACTAATTATACTTATTTATTATTTTGTTTAATTAGTTCGGACAGAAGGAATTTAACGAGTTATATTCGAGTTATAATTTTGGGTATGACGTTGCTTAACTTAGGTACGTATTCCGTACTCTTTCAGCGATACTCTTGTTAAATTTGATTTGTTCGTTTTGTCGCTTGTTCGAATTTCGTTATTATTTCACATAATTGTTTCTTGTGAAATAAATATATTAGTTTCATTTTGGAGTTGATATATATGACTTGTATTTGTACTCTTTGAATTAGGTTATCATGTTTAGTACTATTTATTTTTGATAATTGTAGAGCGGTACATGTTGCTACCTTCTTTTTGAGACCTTGTGACTATAATTTGATTTGGTTCAACATGTACATATAGAACCCTTTTGTTGGTGTTTTGTCGCATGTGTTGTGATATGATATTTTTGTTAGAATATACCGTAGGGTATACCTGAGCTATAACCACCTGTGGGGGTACCACAGACATGTCGTATTGGCACGAGAGACATGACACTTTATGTGGCGGTGTGATTAGTCCACGACGTCTTCGTTTGGGCTCCGGAGGTAGTGGGCCGTTTGGTGTTTTGTTGTAGGAGGCGTATGGGTTAACCCTAGTTTTCTGTTCTGCGGATTTGTGATGTTGTGCCAAACACACCTATTTGATTTGCATTCATTTGGATTCGTGGTCCATTGTGTGATTTGCCTGTGTGACATTATTTTGGTTACCTGTGTGGCATTATTTTGACTTGTCTGTGTGGCATTATTTTGACTTGCCTGTGTGGCATTGTTTTAACTTGCCTATGTGGCAATGTATAATTCTAAGCTCATTTGGTATGAAATAACACTCAACCATTTGATTCAGCCTATTATTTCATTGTATTAATTTTGTTTGTTTTTGTTCAGTTCAATTCATTGAGTTAGTTACTCCAGTTCGTTATTTCTTTACTCTTCTATTGGTTTCGTCAATTCTGTTGATTCAGATATATTCCATTCATATCTTTGGAGATTATATTTTTGTCAGTATATACACTTGAGGTTTTGTTCAGTATTTTGTCTCAGTTGATTTCGTATATCAATTGTATATCTTTTGTATATCTGTATCCGTATTGGGCAATTGGCTCATGCTGTATTTTTCTTCCGGCAGGTTTGCAGGGGTGATTCAGGGCTAGTGTGATGAGAGTGTTACCTTTGACCATCTAGGTTGATTCAATTTTTGGTTTTAATTATTTTGACTCTAGTTGGAAAATTGTATTTAGTACTTTGTTAATGGATCACCACTATTAATATTTTGAAGTTATTAGTGCTCTGTTTACTTATTTTGAGGTTTGTTGTGCTTTGCACGTGACCTCTTTTTCTTTTTCGGGAAAGGGGTCTTACACTATATTTGGTATACATTGAGAATTTAACATGTTTTAAAGTTACTAATATTTAACTAGGGAAATTAATATTTTCATAAGAAAATTTGATAGTTCTACAAGTCTCTTATCACATGAATTAGTAAATGAGACCCACATTTATGTGAACAAAAATTTGTAAAAGTATCAAAATTGCTTTGTAGAAATAACAATTCCTTTTCACCAATAAGAATTTAATATATTTTAAAAGGGCTAGTATTTTGAAATTTAACATAATTTTTTGTTGCCATCAATTTTTTTATTCAAAAAAGTAATTATTTATCAAATTATAAGAAAAAGTCTCTTCTGCAAAAGCAGCCCTTTTTTTTCTTCATACAATCAACTCCTTTTTTTAAATACAGTTTGGAGCTTTTGTTGGTTGTTGTTGACAATTACGCCTCTTTCCTCAGTTAGGATCAATTGCCTCTATTGCCTCCACTGCCTCTCCTCTATTACCTCTTCTTTGTCGCGCCTATCCTTTCCTTATATCGCCTCCCCTCAGCCACTTCCCATCTCTTTCCTCCCTCGGCCCAATTCATCAAAAAACCCCAGTTCTAATAGTAGTTCAATCCCTTCTTTTTCTCTCTAAATATCACAAATAAAATCAATTACTCTGTGTTTCTAGATCATTTTGGTCCCCCCCCCCTAAAAGCTTTGTGCAAAGCAATTGAAAAGATTGGGAAATTATGCAATTTTGAAAAAACGGGACACTAAGAGAAGGTTTGTTTCTTCTTTGCTATGACGGTTTCTAATTTCTTCTAATTTCTTCGCATATGTGTTGGTTTATTGGTTAATTTTCTTCAAAAATTTGAACCTAATGTATGTGTATTTAATTTTCACAGGCTCTGAGCTTTTTAAGTAAACTTGTTGAGTGAGTCTAATTATGTTTTTTTGGTGGGTTATTTTTGTTGTTGCAAAGATTAGTGACTTCTCATACTATTTATTCCTTCAATTCCATATCATAATTTTATGTTTTTATCATTGTGTTTGTTACTTTTTGCAACAATACCCATATGATATACCTACAAAAGCATTTCCTTTTGAGATTTTCAAACAAGCCTTTGTTGCCATTCAATCTTGTGTTGTCCATTTACAGGTTCGTCTCTTTAATTGGGGATACAATTTAACTTGGAACTGTTAAAGAGTTACTTTATAAGTTCCTTTTGTTCATATAATAATTTGTGCAAAATGTTTACTTTAGTTAGCTGTTCTTTGTTAGTATGCAGCCTCAAACAAAAGAATAGTTATGTTAAGTAGATTATATTTTGCAAATAAGACAGAGAGAAAAGGAAATATGAATTTTCTTATGCTAATTTTACCTAGTTCTATTGCCTACAAGCATTTATGTTAAATGTCTGATGCCCTTTGAATTCAGAAAGTTAGTTTGGCACAGAGATTTGCATTGGTTCCTATTAAACTCCATTGTTATCCTATAAAAGCAACTGTAAGGCATGTTAATTGATGTTGACGATGCTGTTCAACTGGTTGTTGATCGCCCATACAAGGCTGGCGATCCAATAGTGTTTCTAGTAAGTAGTTAGTCCATTGAGGATCTTTCCCCTGCCCACCCCGCTTCTTCTAGATGCTTTTTAACAAGTTTTTTGAGTTGAGGTGGAGCTATGTTTTATGTATTTTAAGTTAAACTTTAAATAAGAACTTATATTGCGTGCCGGAAACATGTTAGCTAATGTTGCAAAGATGAATGTTTTGAACATTTTATTTCAGAATAATTACAGTCATATTTTGATTTTGGAGACTATTGGTTGTTTCTTAATTTTTGAAATGCTTTAGCAATTTCAATTGGTAAAGAGTGGATTTGGTTTTTAGGCATATTAACATTTTAGGTGATATGTGTTAATTCATACCTGAAGTATAGTGTTTTTTAATATCATTAATGCCTAAGATCTTTCAGAATATACGTTAAGATCTTGTCTCATGGAGTTTGCCAATCATTCTGGGTGATATGTCTTTGAAATTTATTTGCTTGGGGGTCTCTTTGCTGTTCTAATATGATCTGGTTTGCATGGTGGCTGGGTTTGCTGCTGCAATGCTGTTTTGAGACTGGGTTTGGCTGGGTCTGTTTTGCTGTCGTCTGGCTACTTTGCTGTTGGGCTGCTGGTTGTGCTGTTAGTGCAATTAGTCTCTGTCTCTATTGCTTGTCTGTTAGGCTATATGATTAACCTTAATATAATATGTCCATTACACATATTAGTTGTAAATATAAATAAAAACTCCATTCTCAATATATATCATTTCTCGTACAACTCTATCTCCATAAGAGTTTATTTTACACTAACTGTAAAGCTTTATTTTAATTTCAAAACAAACATCTTTTATTATCTATTTTAAGTTTACATAACTGTATCTTATATGCATTACAAGAGTCATCTTGATTTCATAAGCCCAGAAATTTCCTTCCTTATAACTCCTAATGACCTGCATAAATTCCCTTAACAAATCACAGCCCAAACACAACCAATATAGCACTATACTATATTATAAACTGAAATTTTTCATAAGTTGCTTAAGGAAGTTTTCATACCTCGAAGAATTTTAGTTATAAGAAGAATACTTGCTGCACTTTTCAGGATTGATGATGATTAAGTATAGCTCTGTTGCTGGTAATAGCTTTCACTTTAGCTTGCAACTTCAACCCTTGGAACCATTGTTGCTTTCAGCCGAAATTAAGGAAACTTAAGATCATTGGAGTAACTTTGGGCAATATAGAGAGACACAAAAATGGTTTGGAATGGATGGTAATCACAGAGCAGAGTATATTAGCTTAAAGCTTAGTTAGTGTATTGCTAATACTCTCCTTAGTTGGCAGCTCATGTTTACAATTACTTGGTGGATGTTTAGTTCCCTAAGCTGATGCCACCTCATACTTCTCTCTTATATCAAGCATTTATTTATTTATTTATTTGGCTCATAAGTCCCAGCTTTATATACCAGCATGAATTTTTATTACATACACGTAAATATAATACATTATTTTATCAATTCATTACATATATACATAAACATAATTTGCATTATATTTGCAATACTTCCAATATTTCATGTAAATTGATATATGTATTATAATTACATATTTCACATTTCTTCATGCTCGATCTCTGTTTTTGGTTTTACTGTGAAATTGAATCCAGCATCGCAAGCGAGGTAATGCATTATTTTCTTAACCAATTCAATTTAATAGTATCATCATTATTTCATAATTGAAAGAGATTCTTAAGTCACAGTAATATATTAATCACTCTGTAGAATGTATGTCGATGTTTGTATAATTGTTTATATAGCAAAAGATACTTGAGAATTTAGATCAATTTACATCTCTTTTCATTTAAATCAAATTACTCGTCCATATTAAGCATGAAATAATAATATCATTAAAATTCTGGAAATTATTAAAGTGCTTGTGTATGCAATTTAAAACTAATACATCAAGCTGTTATATTGTGTTTTTAAAATAATCTGAGCGGTTTTGATGATCGACACTCAAAAAGTATGATTCTATAATGTGTGAAATTATTAGTTTCAGGATTACTGATGTATCTAAAACTATGTTTATGGACTGTTAATAATAGATGCGTTGTTGTTTTCTATGAAATTTTGATTGTTGTCTATTGTGGTTTGTAAATAAAAGTTTGGGTCTAAATCATAGGTATATCTCTGGTTAATAACGACTCCAACTAAAGGAGCTGAAGGACGTGACGTATATAACTTCTCCGTTGATTGGTTTTGGAAAATGATTATGCAAAATAACTAAAATGGTGTTATGAGTTAAGTAATTACTTTTACCGGGGTTATTATAGAGATTGGCTAAATTTTTGGACTATTACAGTCTTAGACAGGGTGACTTGTTCTTTATGAAACCTTTTTGTTATGATTATGTTATTATTGAAGATAATATATTTTGAGCTAATTTATACAACTTGCTTTTATTAGCTTCTGCAAGTGTGCAAGAGTGGTAACTAGGGTGATTCTATTGTTTTGAGGAATAATAATCTGTGTGAATTTTAGTACTTTGAGAACTATATTATTATATTATTCTTTTGATGCAGGTTGGGCTACGATTGCTTCTTTGCCCACTGAAATTCAGATATGACACACTTAGAGGGGGGTTGAATAAGTGTGGGAGCAAACTATGACCAATTTTTAAACTTTAAATTCAAACTATTGAATATAGCCTCATCAGATCGAAGAATGCAACTTCTTTGAATGAATGCGATCTCTTGAATTGAATTTTTGTTTAAGAAAATATCTTGGTGAATTTATAAGTCAGATAAAATACTTGATTGTTAATACAATATCTCAAGATGAAGCAAATGTTTATATTTTAATTATTAAGAAAATTAATTATCTTGAGAAGTATTAAAGAAAATCAAGCAATAAAATAACATCAAGATTTTTTACGTGGTTCAACTATTACCCTCTATAATAATAGCCTAGTCCACGTGTAATATTAACTAGTATTGGAGACTTACTTTTATTTCTTTAAATAACCCTTGTTACAAACAGATTCAATCAAATTGAATTACAATAATTCACTTGAGTACACTTGCTCTTTGTGCACCAATGCACCCCTTAAGCACCTAAGCTTCCTTGAACCTGTTTGTAAATAAACCTTAATCCACCCGGATTAAAAACCTTTAGACAACACTTAGTCTAAAAATATAAGATTACAATTATAGAGGTCTAATGATCAAAGCAAATAAGCAATTTAACAATGCAAGGCTCAACTAATGTATGCAATGATCAATTAATAACAGAAGGATATTACCGATTTATAGCCCACGAAAATATGCTGAATATAAGCAGAATTATAGTAGCACATCAACAAATTTCAATTGCACCAAAATATCAAATAACTTTTTCAGTATATAAGTGCAATAATTGATTCAAGTGTTGTGAATTTTCACTGATATCAATTCCTTTTTATAGCCCAGAAAATATATTACCGTTGTTGAAATAAAATTTTCCCGTTGCAAATATTTTGTTCCGTTATCAGACTTTGTTTACGTAGCCAACAGATCACACAAGATAAGTATTGTTTTTAGAAATACATCCGTTAATGGCCAAGGAATGACAAATCCAATTATCTTTGTAAGTTTCAAAAATGTGTTGGACTCTTTAAATAACAATCCAAATTGAGTCTAAGTCAGATACAAAGAGTACTTCTAGACTTTTTAATCATGATAATAACGTAACAAATTCCAACTCTTCAAATATAATCATGAATTTCATATTTCCAAGGCTTGTACACATCTAATCTATTAACACTCTACCGCCATACTGCCTTTTCATTTTACCAAGATATGTTTTACACAAATATCAATACACATGGAGAAATAATACTGACAAAACTATTATGCATGCATGCTAATAAAATTAGATCACTTAAAAACAATTAGCATATTTTAGGCATGCACAAAATCACAATTTAATACACATAAAATGTCCTAGAGCCTTGTATCGAAAAATCAAATATTTGCAACGACCTTACATATTTTTCTTAAGACTCAAATCTTCAAAGTCTTTCAACAATGATCTTTCATCAACTTCCTGAAATTTCACAATAGACAAATTAGTCTATAATACTAAGTCATCATCAAAACAAAAAGATTAGAATATTAACATACCAACATTCTCCCCCTTTTTGATGATGACAAAAAAAAAATTATAACTCCCCCTGAATTCATGCATATTAACTTATTTCAAGAAAAATTTCGTCCATCCTGCATATGTTAGTATCATACCAAATAATAATGTAATTCAACACATATCATAATATTAAATAAAAAAATCAGTCTTAACATGCAGGCAGTCATGCCTATCAAAAACCAAATAAAACCATAGTCTTTAAAATAGTCTCAAAATTATCAAAAAATTTGAAACTAAAACTAATTCTCCCCCTTTGTCATCAACCAAAAAAAAGAATAAAAGGTAGGCAAAAATTCAATCAATGTCCTCAAGATTAGCCTCTATTCAAAGACGGGTAGTGAAATAAGGACGATGGTGAATGCAATGAAGGCGTTCTTCTAAAGAATAATCAAATTTCAAAACCGAGGAGGTCGTCGTATAATAAACGTTGTAGGAGGAAGTGCCATGTCAAGAAAATCGCCTTTGTATTCAAATTTCATCCAATTACACATTGGCCATTCTAGGGATTGGGGAATACATGGTTGGAACATGGAATCTCTGTCCCACATCATTGAATCTTGTTGCCATGAAATCAAAGCTCCCCGAGTTTGATAACTAATAAACTTAACCTCTTGACTCAACCGACAAGTGTTCCTATTGAATTTTCTTTGAGTGCTTCAACCATTGCCGTTGTTTGAATCTCAAAACCTGCCTGAAGATCAATGAATTCATCTTCAACACGATGATATAACTTATTAATTTCTGGAGCATCCATCGGTAGTTTTCCTTTCTCAAGAATCACAAGTCGATTTCTTATTTTGACCAAATCAGCTTTCACAGAATTTTGATTTTGCAAAATCTCATTTAAAACATTCATAATGTCAGGCCCATGAGAATTTGGCAAAGAGGATGAAGATGAATCGTGAGTAGGAGAAATAGAAGGAGGATCAGGGAGGAGACGAACAAACTCACCAAAGATGAAAAAAGTAATATGAGATTTTGTCGATTAATAGTATCGATAAACTCATTACTTGTGATGAAATTTCATCATCAAAAGATATTTTGAAATGTTGGAAGAGTTTTGTTAAAAACTTGCTATAAGGAAGACACTTCTTGGTTTGACGAATGCAACTTTGCATATGAGACAACATCATTTGAGAAAAATTGAAAGGTTTTCCTTTAAGAATCATAGCCACAACAACTAAATCTTGATAAGTAAAATCTGCTCCACCACCAAGTCGTGGAAACAAATTATACCTAACCAACTTATGTAACACACATGTAGTAGGACACACATTCACAGTTTTTGGAAGAAACAGAGTTGTAAGGGAATAATCATTCATAACAACATGAAGCTGTTCCAATGGAGGAAAAAGGATATTAGCAGCACCTTTAAGAGTAAAAGGACAAGGTCCAGCAGAAGAAACACCAAGAATGCTACCAAAATCAATATTAGTGATAAATAATGACTTACCCTTAACATATGTTGTAAAAAAGTCCCCATTGCATTCAAGATTAGTGTAATATTGTTGAACTAACCTAGGATAAGCAATAGTAGGAGGAAACAACATAGGGATATTTCATAATCGATGAAGAGTTTTTCCGTAACAGTGTTTGAAGTAAAATAAATCCAATGATTTTTCATAAACAAATTGCTTTGTAGAGCAATTGAATTTTTAAACGAGTTTCAAAACTATACCCTCTAAAGAAAATTTCCGGCAAATCAGGGGAAGACGAAAATGGATTTACCAGATTTGAAGGAGATTCTCAGCCGTGAAGAGAAAATGTTCGTCACATTATCGGTTGTTTCAATTTTCCCCGTTGAGATGGTTCTGCTTCTGTAGCCTTTAAGAAAGAAAAACTTGAATCCGAGTCGTCGGATAATACTGTGGCATCAGACAACACATACACAGAAGATTTCTTTTGCATTCGCTTGGATTTCATTTTTGTACCAGTGAGGTTCTTTAACGAAGATCCTTCGTCGTTTGACTTTCCGGACGATCGCTTGCTTGCTCTGGTTTTCATGGTGGTACAGATTGGTGAAAATGAAAATGAAGGGTTTTTGATAAATGATGGAGATGTGAAGTCTGATTTAAGAGGAAAGCTGAGGATATAAAGGCACAAGAAATAGAAATCAATTAAGAGTCTATCACCGAAAGACGTGCATCTTTTCAATTTTGAAAAACTGTTCGGCTGCTGTTTCGTATTTCAAGGTAGAAATCTTTACGTTTCCCAATTAATTGATATCCGACGATAGACATTGATCATGAATAGAAACGTATATCTAGACTATAGTTTAAATAGATAAAGCATGTCAAATGGATATATTTTAATTAGATATTATGCAGAAAAAAATAATACATATATGTATAAAATATAAGCTATATGTCAAAAATTTTAAATACGTAAATCAAAATTATACCATGCACATTCCAAGTTCTCTTCTTAATATGCAAAACCTTTCTTCACTTAAGGTTTAATAAAAATGTCACCTAATTGTTTTTTCTCATTGGAATAAAAATTAATTTAATTAATCCTTTTGAAACATTATCCCTTAGAAAATGATGTCTAACTTCTATATGCTTTGTATGCGTGAATGTAACACGATTTTTAGAAATATCTATAAAGACTAGAATTATCACAATTATATAGGCACATTATCACATAAAATATCAAAGTCACATAGAGTTTGTTTTAACCATAAAATTTGAGAACAACTCTCCTGCAGACTAGATATTCACCCTCGATGGTTGATAAAGCAATGAAGTTTGCTTTTACTATGCCACGTAACAAGATGTGACCTAAAATGTGCAAGCACCACTGGTACTTTTTCTATCAATTTGACACCCTGCATAGTCAGCATCTGAATAACCCATTAGTACAAAATGATTGCAGATTGGATAAAATAATCCCAAATTGATTGTACCACTTAAATATTTAAAAATCCTTTTCACAGCTTGTAAATGAGATTCTTTAGGTTTTGCTTGAAAACGTGCACATAAACAAACACTATACATAATATCCGGTCTAGATGCGGTTAAATATAATAAACATCCAATCATACCTCGATATTTAGTTACCTCCACATCTATACCTTTTTCGTCAGACGTAAGCTTTATTGAAGTGCTCATTGGTGTAGCCTTTGAATTAGATCCTTCAAAACCAAACCTTTTGAGAAGTTCTTTTGTATATTTGGTTTGATGGATGTACATATCGTTCTTTGTTTGTTTGATTTGGAGTCCCAAAAAGTAATTAAGTTCTCCCATTAGACTCATATCGAACTCCCTGTGCATGCACTTAGAAAACCACTCACAAAGAAAATTATTAGTAGCACCAAAAATTATGTCATCTACATATATTTGTACAATAATAATATCTTTATTTTCATGCTTAATAAATAATGTAGAATCAATTTCTCCTCTAATAAAACCATTTGAAAGCAAATACTTACTCAACTCTATCGTACTTTCAAGCCTTGGAGCTTGTTTTAACCCATAGAGAGCTTTCTTTAGCTTGTAGACATGATTTGGATACCTCTCATGTTCAAAAATCCGGAGGAGGTCATTTTTACATACACCTCTTCATTGATGTATCCATTGAGAAAGGCGCTTTTTACGTCCATTTGATAAAGTGTGAACTTCTTGTAACATGCAAATGCTAATAAGATGCGGATGGACTCTAGTCCATGATTTGGGGCGTAAGTTTCTTCATAGTCTATCCTTCTTGTTGATTGTATCCTTGAGCTACTAGCCTTGCTTTTATTACGAGTGATAGTCCCATGCTCATCAAGCTTGTTTTGAATACCCACCTTGTTCCAATGATAAAACATCTTTAGGAGGGGCATAAGTTCCCGGACTTGGCATCACTCAAATTGTTGAAGTTCTTCTGCATTGCCATTAGCCGCCTTTCATCTAGAATAGCTTCCTTAGCATTCTTTGGCTCGACTTGGGATAAAAATGTTTGAAAAAGCACATTGATTTTGCAATCCTCTTCTTGTAGTGATTCCTTTGTTTATATCTCCAATGATGTTTTCTGGTGGATGGTTCTTGAGATATCTCGCAGTTTTTGGCATTTGTATATCATGTATCACTTCTTCTTGTTGAGGGAAATCTGTTTCAAATTCTTATGTTGTATCATGTTCTATATCTTTGTGAGTTTTCCAATTCATCTTCTTTGGATTTGTTCATTTGGTTTCTTTGAATAGATTCTTTCGATTTCTTTGGATTTACTAAGATCTCAAAGTACCGCATCCTCATCTCTTTCTTTTGGAAGATCATTGTGAGTTTCATTAAATCGAATATGAATGGATTCTTCAACACTCAACTTGTTAATGTTAAATACACGATATGCTTTACTATTATGTGAATATCCAATGAAAATTCCTTCATAAGATTTAGCATCAAATTTTCCTAGATTATCACTAGTATTTAGAATAAAACATTTAGATCCAAAACTTTGAAATAACTTATATTAGGAATCTTATTATTTAACAATTCATAAGGAGTCTTCAAAATAATTGGACGAATAAGTACTCTATTCAAAACATAACAAGATGTGTTTACTGCTTCGGCCCAAAACTTTTTAGGAAGTTTACTTTCTTGTAATAAAGTTCTAGTTGTTTTTGTAATGTCCTATTCTTTCTTTCTACAACTCCATTACATTGAGGGGTTCTAGGAGTCAAAATTCATGACCCATTCCTTTTGATCACAAAATATTATAAAGTCTTTTTGAAACTTCGAGTACCATGATCACTTCTTATCCTTACAAGTTTTAGACTATATTTTGTTTCCAAGTTTCGATTAATTTCTCAAATTCCTTAAATGCTTCATCTTTAGTTCTCAAAAATAATACCCATGTATATCTAGAGAAATCATCTACTATTACAAATGCATAAAACTTACCATTTATACTAGGATGTCTTTCTCGGACCAAATAGATCAAGATGAAGTAGTTGTAAAGGGAAGAGGTTGATACCATGTTCTTTCTTAGTAAATGATGTTCTTACTTATTTCCCAGTTGACAAGGAACACAAATCCCCTTCTTTTCATATTTTATTTTTGGCAACCTTTGACGAGATTCTTTGAGGATAATTTCTTGATTAAATCCATGTGAACATGTCCCATCCTCTTGTGCCACAAATTAGCCTCATCTTGTACAGATCTTTAGACATAATTCTTCATCCTGTTGCTCAAAATCAATAGTATATATATTTCCTTCTCTTTGTGCAACTAGAGTAACATTATTAGTACCATGAGAAATAGTGCATTTTCTTTATCAAAACTAACTTGGTGACCATTATCCATTAATTGGTGATACTAATAAGATTAAATTCAAGTCCATTAACAAGGTGTACATTATCAATATTTACCTTACCATTTCCTATTTTACCTTTTTCGATTATCTCACAGGTTCGATTATCTCCAAATGTAACTGTACCATTTTTCTTCTTGATTTTTAGCTCCACGAACTTTGTTTTGTCACCAGTCATGTGACGTGAGCATCCACTATCAAGAATCCATTTTTGAGATGGAACCCTTGCCTTGAGACATACCTGTCAAGAAAAAGTAATTCATCCTTTTGGTACCCACATCTTTTTGGGTCCTTTTATGTTAGTTGTAGGTAAATCATCCTTTTTAACCCATACCTTTTTAATCTTATTTTTCTTAAAGCAGTTTATGTCCAAATGACCTTTAATGCCACAATTTCTACACGTTGTGAAGGGTGAACAATAATTTAATCTAAAACGTGATTTTGACTTTAGCATTTTCATATTACCCTTTTTATGCATAGAATTATAACCAATTCCTTGTCTTTCAAAACTAGGTCTTTGTTTACCCAATATGACATTTAAATTTTCTTCACCTTGAACGAATTTAGCAAGAGATGATTTTAGTGAAGTTATTTCTTTTTGAAGTTCGTCATTAGGAGAAGTTTTAACAGGTGATTTATCACTAAATGCATCAATACACACATCTCTCATTTTCAGTTCATTAGTCAATTTTTGGATTTCATTATTCAAAAAATTTACCCTATTGAAAAGTATCTTGTTGTAATTATCTAAATAATTAATTTTAGCAATCAAAACCTTTTCTTCTTTACATGTAGATTCCTTTTCAATATCTTTCTTTTCATCTATTAAAGAGTCTACTTCACCCATTAATGTATTTACCAAGTCTTTCAAATATGCATTCTTTTCTCTTAATTTATCATTTTCTTGTTTCAAAGAATTAAACTCAAAATTAGATACCTCGTTTGATTCACCTTCTATTCCCATGAAGCATACTTGAGCTATCTCATCCTTGGCATCAACTTCAACTTCATCTTCTTCTTCATCACTCCAAGTGACTAGTGCCTTGTTTCTCTTATAATCCTTAAAGCCTGTTTTTCCTTTATTCTTTAGTTGAAAACAATCTTTCTTGAAGTGCCCTGGGCATCCACATTCAAAACATGTCTCCTCAGTTTGCTTTCCTTTGCCTTTATTTGAGTTGAAGATATTCTTTCGTTTATTCTTCCTTTGTAGGAGTCCTTTGAGTCTCCTTGACATCATGGCTATCTCTTCATCAGAATCATCATCAAGCTCTTCTTCATTTCATGCATTAAGAGCTAAAACCTTTCTTCGAGGAGTTTCGTCCTCATACCTTTTTAACTGATGTTCATATTCCTCAAGTTCACCAAAAAGAGTTAGTGTGTCCATAGTAGATATAGTAGAGAAATCTTGAAGAGTAGTGATTTTAGAGGCAAACCTTTTGGGCATAACCCTATGCAACTTACGGTTGATCTCACTTTGAGGAATAGTCTTGTCCAGCAATTTCAAGGAGTTTATAAGAACTAGAAATCTTGCTTGAGCTAGTTTGATGGTTTCATCTTTTTCGAGCTTGAACATTTCATAATCGTGCATGAGCATGCTTAGCTTGACTTCTCGTACTTTTGAAGTGCCTTCATGACTTACCACTAAAGTATCCCACATCTCTTTGGCTGTGTTGCATGAAGAGACTTTATCTATCTCGGATTGTACCATGCCGCTGAGAAGTGTGTTCATTGCTTTTGAATCATATGAGACCATGTAGATTTCGGTTGAATCCATTTCTAGCAGAATCTTTGGTGTCCCATCATCTCTTCGTGGAATAACTGGTCCGTTCTCCACAACCCACCATTCCCAAGGATCTCTTTTAAGATAGATCCTCATTCAGAATTTCCAGAAGTTGTAATTTTCTGTTCCAAACAGCAAAGGAGGTCTATTGGTTGATTGACCTTCTTGATTGTTGTTCTTAAATTATGCCATGTCGAAATCTTTCCCTACAAGTCACCTTTAAGACCAAGTAAGTAGAGCCTTGCTTTGATACCAAATGAAATTCAGATATGACACACTTAGAAGGGGGAGGGGGGTTGAATAAGTGTGGGAGCAAACTATGACCAATTTTTAAACTTTAAATTCAAACTATTGAATATAGCCTACTGTATCGAAGAATGCAGCTTGCTGAATGAATGCAGTCTACCGAATTGAATTTTTGTTTAAGAAAATATCTTGGTGAATTTATAAGTCAGATAAAATACTTGATTGTTAATACAATATCTCAAGATGAAGCAAATGTTTATATTTTAATTATTAAGAAAATTAATTATCTTGAGAAATATTAAAGAAAATCAAGCAATAAAATAACACCAAGATTTTTTACGTGGTTCAGCTATTACCCTCTATAATAATAGCCTAGTCCACGTCCAATACCAACTAGTATTGGAGACTCACTTTTATTTCTTTAAATAACCCTTGTTACAAACAGATTCAATCAAATTGAATTACAATAATTCACTTGAGCACACTTGCTCCTTGTGCACCAATGCACCCTTTAAGCACTAAGCTTCCTTTGAACTTTGTTTGTAAATAAACCTTAATCCACCCGGATTTAAAACCTTTAGACAACACATAGTCTAAAAATATAAGATTACAATTATAGAGGTCTAATGATCAAAGCAAATAAGCAATTTAACAATGCAATATAAGCTCAACTAATGTTTCAATGCAATGATCAATTAATAACATAAGGATATTACCGATTTATAGCCCACATTTGTTGAAAAAAATAAATATTTTGTTCTAGTTATAATGTAATATAAGTGGGTTTTAATTATAGTACCAATTCATGCGAACTATGATCTCAAGTACAAGTAAGTTTCAATTTCATGTTAAAATATAAAATAACTTAATTTGGTTTTATAGGGCAAGATATGCGTGAAGGCAAAAAGCGGAATTGATTGGAGAAAGGAGACAAGTGTTGTAATGAACAAGTTTACTTATCAGTAAGTCTCTCACTTCTTGTAGTAAAGGGTGGAGGAGCGTCTTGGCATGCTTGAGGCTTGAAGCTACTGATTTGTTTTATTTTAATTTCCAATTTTTAAGGGTTGTGATTTTTTATAAACGATATCTGACTGGTGTCAGAGGGATCTTTGACAACTTTAGTCGTATTCTTTACATCGTAATTAGGGTTTACTCTCTGGGAGAGATTTCAACATAGAAGGAGGCCAAAACTCTACTTTCTTACTTCTTCTTGGGATTTTCTACCAGAGTGGATTATTATTATTATTTTGCTGGAATCTTATGAGGATTTGAATATTGATCTATATTCAGCAATTGGGTTTGATTGTTTCTACCTTTCATCTTTCAATTGTTTGTTTATTAATCATGTTTAGATTTGATCCCATAATGGCTTTTGTAATAACCCGATATTTTCTATATAATTAAATCAGAAATTTTGCGTATAATTTTTTTTTTTATTTTTAAGGATGAGGATTTGTACAAGATAATGTGTGTATGTAATTATGTAATAAATAAAAATATATTTATTACATGAATATTTACAAATAATTTTATTTTAGAATTATTGATTATTATAAATTATATTCTTATAATAATTAATTTTATGGTAGAAATGTTTTAATTAATTATTTTCTATAAAATATAATTATATATTATTTAAATAATATATGAAAAGGTTATTAGAATTATTATAATAATTAATCTATTTTATTATATGAATTTATGCTAGATTAATTAAGTTAATTATTTTAACTTAATTAATAATGTATTATATGAAGAATAAATCAAATATGAAATCCAAACCCTAATTTTGGATTTTATCGAGGAATGAGGATAATAATATAATATTAAGTATATTTTGATATTTCAGAGTCTTTATAAATATGTATCGTATATGTGTGAATCGTTAAGGCTCATTAATTTTAATGTATCGCTTACCAAACCCTATTATTAATTTGTCTAACCCTACTGTAAGACTCAAATGGGAGATCCAAGACTGTATAATGATTGTGTTGCGTATTATATGATTAATTAGGTAAACCCTAATTAAAATCTACAAACCCTAATTAATCTTTATAAAACCCTAATTATAAAACCCTAATATCTAGAACCCTAATTTGAAACCTAAACTGGAGTTTTGCTCAGTCAGGAATTGTGTTAATATGATTAATATCATGTATGATAGATATTGTTTCTAATTAGGGAAAACCTAATTAGTAATTTAAAATTCAAATGATTAGAATCCTAATTTAATAATTAGAAACCCTAATTAGTAATTTTAAAACCTAATTACTAATTATAAACCTTAATTGCTAAATTAGCAAGATTAATTATAATTATTGAATTTTTAAACTTAATGATTAATGTCTAAATATTAGAAAAAAACCTAAACTAACGTAGAAACCCTAAATTTGTAATTTAGGAAACCTAATTTCTAATTTAGCCTTTTTGTCAAATTAAAAACCCTAAATTTCCTAACTATGGTGCTAATGATAATTGGTGAATCTATAATCTAATGTGTATGTTATATGTACTTAGGAACTAAGTATGATTAAGGAAACCCTAATTTCCATATTAGAAATTAAAATTTATTTATTTATTTATTTATTATTATTATTATTATTTTTGTACAAACCCTAGTTGAAAATCCTATAATTGGTGCTAAACCTTAGGGTTAAACCCTAAGGGTTTGTCAAGATTACAATTTTGCCATTAAAAATAAAAACCAAATGACCCTTTTACCCTTAGTTGCATTACTGAAGCTAATATATAGGTTTTGACATTAGGGAAAGTTGGTGACCAAATCCAACCACCCCACGTGCCTTAAATCTCAGCAAATCAGCAGCATCCCAGCCAAATCCATTGCACCCATGAATTATATAAGGGGCAAGAGAGAGAAAAGTCCATTATTTTAGCCATTTGTTCATCATATGCTCAAGCAACTCTCTCTCTCTCTCTCCAAACCCACGAAAATTTTTAGCTTACCAGTCCCATATTCAAGCTATATCAAATCAGAACCCTAAGATCAAGATTGATCAAAGTAAAGGTATGAACCCTAACTTAAAAATCTGACCATTAATCGGTTGTTAGTTGTTATGATTCTGTGTTAAAACATGTTATACATAGTGTATAATGATGATCTGGGTTGCTAGATGTTAGATCCATAACATCTAGAGACTCGGATTTGGTGTTTTTCAAAATCTGGAAAAAAGTTATTTTGTATTCTGACAACGAATGTCAGTGGCCTTAGATCTCTACCTGTTTACTGTTTTTGTTGTTTAAGTGTTTTATCGTGAAGTATGTCATGGGGTCTGTGTTCTGGAGTTTGAATCAAGACCAAATAAAGCTTGGATTGAAAGTTATTCTTGGTCAAAGTCGGTTGATTGACCATGACCAAGTGATTTCTGGGTAACCCAGAAATCCTTTAACGTGTCTGACAAGATTTTCAAAGACCCATAATTGTCAGTTGTTATGTGTATTGATGATGTTGTTGTATCTATGTTATAGCCTGTTATGTGGAATTTAGGTCAGTATATTTATATTACTCAAATTATAAACCGATTAAAGGTTGTGGATGGTCAAAGTAGACTATATGGTAACAATTTCTGATTTCTGGAATTTCCAGAAAATGTAAGAACATTGTTTCTGACAATGTTTGACCCAACAAGATCTGCTTTGTTTGTTGTTTTTATATCTATGTTATGTGTTATATTTGTTCACATGCATGTTGTCTACACACTGAACGTATTAGATCACATAAACCATACATGTACAAAAAGTTATAACGATCGAAAGAAGGCAGTATGAACTGTTCTTCATTTCTGGAAAACCCAGAAATGAAGAACAGCTCTGACAAGGTTTTTGATGGGCTAGATCTCACTGACATGATGATAATTGGGAATACAACTTGTTGATAATTGTAGTATTACATTAATACTACAATCATAAACCATTAGCAAACTCAGAAACGTAATAGATAAGGATCTAGAACCGGTCAAACATGGCACCTTGTTATCTGACATGAAGTTCTGAGTTTGGCCCAAGAACACTCAAGAACACATTCAGCGACAGTTTTGTCGCCTAAAGCACCTATAATGACACTTTATTTATAAAATTATTTATTTTTATTAAATAAATAGAAAAAAAAATTAGTATTAATTATTAAAAATACAAAATAAATTATTAAAAATTGTTTTAAAATCCAAAAATTAGTTTTTAATTATTTTCAATATATTTCATAAATATTTAATATTTTTTGGAATATTAAAAGTATTTAATTTATTTAATTATAATATTAAATACATTATTTAAAAATGATTTTAATACATGAAAAATCATTTAAAATTATATTATGGTAAAAGAAAATAATTTAAGTTATTTTTGATAACTTTTAATATTTTGTGATGAATTTCATTAATTAATTAATATTAATGGTAATTAAGTTATTTAATAAATGAATTAAAAAATGATGAAAAATAGAATTAATTATATAAAATTATATAATGGTTATAAAAATATTTTTAAGTTATAAAATATAACTTTTGATATTTTGTCATTAAAAATATTAATATTTTAATATTAATGATATTCATATATATATTCTATTCGTTAAATTCGAAATATGGTTATACAAGTGTCCCCACTTGGATAATCATTATATTTAAACACACACACACACACACATATATATATATATATATATATATATATATATATATATATATATATATATATAAAGCCTAAGCTATTTGACACAGCTAGACACAAATTTGAAATATCGTTGAATATGATAAAACTTATCAGATCCAATCAAATTATTTTGGTTCTGGATTCGGACTAAATATGAACATCCCGATCACTTTTAGGGAATTTTTATCTTGCCAAGATGACAAAAGGATGAAACGATAATATCATTCTAGCAATGTAGTATTGATCAATACAGGGTCCATGGGATGTACACCCTCGTGCCCGTAAGTTATGACGGTTTGCAGATGAAGTTCTGCTAAACCTTATCGAAAATTGAAAACAATGTTCATAGTATGTCAACTACCCTATACATATAGTCAATACGTAGTTTCAAAAATTGGAGATATAATTATTATGTTATTATTATCGGTTCAGTTTACTTCACAACTATAAATTCGTTGTAGAAGTGTTGTACAAAGAAAATATTTAATTCTTTTAGCTAAATATTATTATAATTGTTATTACTTGCTGGGCACTCAAATGCTCATCCTTGCTTAATTTAAATGTTTTCAGATAAGTGTGAACAGCTAGAAGGTTTGGCCAAAAATAAGTAAAAAGGAAAGCAAACAGAATATGTTTTAATGGTATCTTTTGTAATAGTTAGACAATATATAGACAATGATATGTATTATATATATCATGTAAAGAATATAGTAAAGGTTGCGTACTTGGGATTAGACTCTGATAAATATAAGTTAAGTTTGATATTTATATTATTGTTATTATTACTATTATTCTGCTCATAGAAATGGTATCGTAAAGCACCGAGTTTGGGTTTCAAGTACCTAAATTTGGGGGCGTTACAACATGGTATCAGAGCTTAGGGTTTGAAACCTTAGGTGGGTTAGACCTTAGGCTATAACCTTAGAACAGAGGAAAACATTGAAAATACAATTAACTCATATAGAGTTTAAAAAGGAAATGAATTGAATTAGTTCATCGTCAAATCAAATAAAAGATAACTTGTATAAAACTATTATTTGATGTGTGTATATATTAAGTGATAATTAAGATAGTATATGTGTAGATGTCATATAGAAAAGGATTAGGATACCCTCAGATCGTAAAGTAGAAGTCAACCTCCTTAACCGAGCCAATATCAAAGCCAATAGCTGAAATAGAGGCTCACATTGAAAGCTACCTCAATGAGGTGGTTGTTTTGAAAAGTATAGTATCGGACCCTGAAACGATGGTATGACTGATAGGTAGAGTATAGTTAAAGAATATGTGGTCAATGTCGAGTTCTTAAACTCATATGTTTGTGGTGAGTTCTTAAACTCATAATGTATGGTAAGTTGGACGAACTAGGTGTAGTTAGGTGTGAATAGATTATTGAGGATAATGGTAATAGACAGATTTCTAAGCAATTGATCCTTAGTGGAGGCGTAAGAAATAAGTAGTATTAGTATTACTTGAATATGTATGATTCTATGTTATGTATATGATAGGTATGTTAGTATAAGTTAATATTTTTCAAATTTTATATAAGTTGTGGCAGCGATTCCCGACTTTTGAGTCACAAAGGGATATCGGATGATTAAAGCAATATGTGCAATAGTATGTCAAGTGTTATGAATATGAGTATATGTGGGATTAATGAAATAAGTTGGTATAAAGATAGTAATTATTTATCTAAACACTGGTTAATTCAGTAAACCAAATTTTAAAAATCTAATATTTTGAGTACACGACTATTTGAATAGAAAATTTCGCGTTATATGTTAAGTGTATACGATAAGGCTTAGAATGAATAATTTATGATAATGTCGCCAAGACGAAAACAAAACTAAAGGGAAAAAGAACCTGTCAACAAAGCTGGAGGACAACCAGACCCGATACAGAATTTTGCGAATATGGACGATCAAGTTATGCAGAACGGAATACCAGTCGCGGGAAGATCAGCCAGATAATCGAACAACAAACGTTAAAGATTTCAAGGCATTCCTACCGCCAGGATTTAGAGGATCAACTGACCTGTAGAAACATTTATGATAGCTAGGATAATAGAGGGGCAAAAGATAGTTTTGTCACCTATACAATAAAAGGAAATGAGATAAAGGGCAAGTATGCGTGATTTAAGTGTGAATCAATGGAGTATAAGGTGGAAGACTGTCCAAGAAGGAGATGGGAGGCAAGGAATGCGAATACGGGATAAAGGAAGCAGGACATTGGCAACAACGGGACCAACATCAACAATCAAACCAACGAAATCAACTGCAAACATCTTCAACATGACCGTTCAAGATATTGTGGCAGCCGGGGATACAACTCCAGGTATTATTCTAATCAATTTTATTTTCCTCTATATTATTTTCATATATATATTAAATTATTTTATAAATTAATTTGAAGGAGGAATTTGAGTTCTTTTAGAAATCAAATTTTCGTATAAGCAGATAGATAAGCTTTATGTGAATAGTTAAAGATCAGTTCGATCAAATTATGATCGAGATCTACTTGCAATGATTGTGTATGCTATGTACCCTGGTATGTATAGGTTTTTAAACGGTGATTCCGGGGACGGAATCTTTATAAGGGAGTGTGAATGTAATAACCCGATATTTTCTAAATAATTAAATCAGAAATTTTGCGTTTAATTTTTTTATTTTATTTTTAAGGATGAGGATTTGTACAAGATAATGTGTGTATGTAATTATGTAATAAATAAAATATATTTATTACATGAATGTTTACAAATAATTTTATTTTAGAATTATTGATTATTATAAATTATATTCTTATAATAATTAATTTTATGGTAGAAATATTTTTATTAATTATTTTCCATGAAAATATAATTATATATTATTTAAATAATATATGAAAAGGTTATTAGAATTATTATAATAATTAATCTATTTTATTATATGAATTTATGCTAGATTAATTAAGTTAATTATTTTAACTTAATTAATAATGTATTATATGAAGAATAAATAAGATATGGAATCCAAACCCTAATTTTGGATTTTTATCGAGGAATGAGGATAATAATATAATATTAAGTATATTTTGATATTTCAGTGCTATAAATATGTACTGTATATGTTTGTATCATGACCAAACCCTAATATTAATTTGTCTAACCCTACTGTAAGACTCAAATGGGAGATCCAAGACTGTATAATGATTGTGTGATGTGATTTATGTTGCGTATTATATGATTAATTAGGTAAACCCTAATTAAAATCTATAAACCCTAATTAATCTTTAGAAAACCCTAATTATAAAACCCTAATATCTAGAACCCTAATTTGAAACCTAAACTGGAGTTTTGCTCAGTCAGGAATTGTGTTAATATGATTAATATCATGTATGATAGATATTATTGCTAATTAGGGAAAACCTTATTAGTAATTTAAAATTCAAATGATTAGAACCTAACAAAATGTTAAATGAGGGAAACAAAATGTAAAAAACATTTTTGTTATTTAAATTATTTTAAACTTCCAAAAATCAATTATTTCGGAGCTTCGGAACTTCAATAATTCATAATAAATAGCCCTTTTGCCAGAAAATTTGAATCTCGCGTGTTTTTATAGGAAATTCAATTTTCTACAACTTTGAGTAAGAAAGTTTTTCTAACTTCCAAACAAAATTGACCAAATCCATAAACGGATGATTTTACAGGATATAATCAAATTTTAGTCAAGAAATGGGGTCCACCGACACATAAAACATGCTTTAAATATTTTTGGTAACAAAATACTCCTCCTCCACATATACTAATATATCCCACATTCATCGTAAAAATATCATCATTAATATATTATTAAAATAATATATTTAATTGAATTATTTTATCAGAAAAAGATAAAATATTAATTTTCAACAATTGTCACATTAAAAATTTTCTCCATCTATATCCTCATAAAATCAATATTTTCTTCATCATATAAATCAATAATTAATTATTCACAAATAATATTACAGAAACACATTATTGATAACCAGGCAGTTCCTAGGAAAGAGGGGGCTTTCCAATAAGAATTTTTCCTTACTGGCGCGCAATTAGGTGACCAAACCTCTCCTTAGATAGAACTTTCTAGACATTGCCAATAATGTTATCCAATAATATTATTCAGATAATATGAATTATTGCTCCGATAATAGAAAATACTGTGTAATAACAATTTATTGAAACAACAGTAATATAAAATATCAATGCAGCAATTATTGAATCAATAAAATAAAATATTGAATAAGAATTATCATAACAATTATTGAGTAGTGTCTTCTTCACGTAAGAATCAATAATTGGTGCAATACTGCAGTGCTACTTGTGTTTTAACCACCGTATTTTAACAAAGATTAATTGATGAATAACTACGCCTGGCCATTTATAAACAACTTATATTTGTCGTTTCCTTCATCCAATCGTTTTTTGTTATGGGGCCCACAAAAGACTGCGCCGTCGTACGAATATTCCCCGACAACAAGAATATTCCACGACCAAACGAATATTCCCCGACAACAATGAATATTTTATATCCACTTGCGTATTTTGTAAAATTTGCATAATTCACCCATAACTTTAAACTTTTATCAATTTAACCATTTACTGAATAACGATTATAAGAAAAAATTGAATAATTTTATTTCATAAAATTCGGGGTCTTACAATCTCCCCTCCTTATGAAATTTCATCCTCGAAATTTACGTACTTGGTAATTCAAAGAGTTAAGAATACCTTGCTTTCATTTCAGATTCCATCTTCCCTGTCATCATAATTTCTCCAATGCTCATCTCCTGTATTTCAAATATCATTCTAGAATACAGCTTCAAAACAAGGGTTAATTGAACAAATTAACATATCACATAATATCCCGATATTATGACTGACCTACAAATAAGCTTAGGTAGGACACACTAGCGAAGGATTTACTTATCTCTACCCTCCTAGTTCTATTCCCCGATCTCCGCCAGAGATCATATCCCTAAGCTCTGATATCAAATGTAACTTTAGACACCAACTTGTGTCAGCACCTCACATTGATACCTATCAGTTTGCCACCGCAGAACGGCGTCCCCTACGGAGAGTCTGGCTTCGGTGCATTCCCCATCAACAGAAGTCACCAAATGAGAGGCTCCTGGGCTCTTTACTTATAGCTCTGATACCAAATGTAACGACCCCAAAATAGGTCCATTCCATCCAACCCATTTTGAGTCGCCAAATACATGGTAAAGAAAACAACTACAACTTTATTACAACAATTGTCTTGCAAAATATAACAACACATATGTTGTGAGTTTGGATACAAATATATATCAACTGTGACTCATGTCCCAAACTGTGGACACCAAATTTCATAATGACACCTTACATAAAGGTATAGTCGAAAACTGTTTTAAAAATTAGAATCTTTGGGAAGTGCTCAAGGAAACCTTCGTACATGGGAGGCCATGCTTCTAGGTTATGATAGATATCATATGGCCACAGAATTATCCTTGGTTGACCCAATAGACCCCAAAGAAAAGTGAGAAGATTACTATCATATTCTTCCCAATGGTGAGTTTTCTCTTGACATATCATTATCTCTACTGTCTCTAATTGAGAGTTAAATTTCAAATAGACTCCAAGATCATATAGGTAGTGCTGGTAGATATACTCAGCAAGTGGATGAGCACAATCCTGTCTTATGATGACTCGAGGTTGTATGTCATTAAACATCTTGTATAATAGTGACAAAACACCCTTCCAAAGTTGAATTCACCTCACCCTCAACATCTATAGACCACCGTTCTATTCCCCTGTTATTCCCCGCTTGTCCCAAATTTACACTTTTATTACACCGAAAGGAATTGTGAAGCAAAAGGGTGAGCACAACTAGCTCAGTAAAAATATCACGACTAAAGATAATTAAATTATCAATAGCCTTCATCAATAATAATTCAGAGATTTAGAACATATGGTAGATGATAAAAAAATTTCAACCATAGTTGCAGCGGAACGAGCAATCCATTAGAAGAGTCAAATAGACTATAAAGTCTATTATCTTCTCCATGTTAAAAGTCCACCAACAATGTTTTATCCCTGTAACATCAATCAACAATTCCTGTCCACAATCACATGTATAACTCATAATCGTAATTGTTGTTCTAAATTCCTTTTCTCATTCAGGACGAAGATAATTTTCATCACTTGTCTTTACCTGAAATATCAAAGATCATGGTTATACCAAATCACAGCCTCGCTTCATAATCATACTAATAAATTCATCTTTGCACTACGGGCCAAAGATATTCATCAACAGTTCATCTTTGCACTACAGGCCAAAGATATTCAACAACAGGTCATCTTTGCACTACGACCCAAAGATATTCATCCACAATTCATCTTTGCACTACAGGCCAAAGATATTCCTCAACAGACCAAATATATTAATATCTCAAAGAAATATATAATCATTTCAGAATTTATATAAACAATAATTATAACCATGTTGATCAATTCACCTTTGCACTTAAGCTAAAGATATTCAATTATAAATTCAATAGTCATGATCATACCAGTCACAATTCAACTTTTCACTACTGGCCAAAGAGAACCCTAGTCATGATCATACCAATAATCTACCCATCTTTACACTCCAGTGAAAGAGAATTTCAACATCAGGGTTATAAAAATGTTATATATAAACAATATAATCAACATATAGATTTAATCTCAAGAGTAAGATTCATAAATCAATGATTTCATAACAACTTAATCAAAATATTATAAATCACTTAATAATCTCATAATCTAATATTATTGATACTACCACAATATTTTAGTCATTTCTTAAACTTATAAACAATTTATTTTAATTGTTTACACTTTACTAATAAATGCATTTAATCATCTTAAAATGCCAAACTCATAAGATCTCATCATCAATAACCAAAACCCTTATCAAAAATCTGCATATACCTCATATATTATTCTCAAGCCATAAAATCCTATTTTCTAATTTTCTTACTTCACAAAACATATTTAATTCATTTACTCATAACTAGAACATTTTCATGAAAAATATCAAATCAGCTTTTAAAAATATTTCTTTTACGAGATTTAGAAGAATATAGTCCCATATTGAATATATATTTTTCTCAAAATTTTTAAAATTCATTTACTATTTTCACATGGCCAAAACAATCAATATTCGGACATTTATCATAAATTGTACTTTTATCCAAAATTTTTTAAATTCACGGGTATATCTTGATATTATATAGATACTCCCAATAAAAATTTCATCAATTTTGGAGTTAACCACAAGGAGTTATAAGCGATTACTTTTAAAATAGTCTTTTCTCATAAAATCCATAACTCCTAATCTATACATCCAAAAATCGCCATTTTTGGACACAATCAACAAAACTCATCAAATTATCATTTCAAATTTTTCCAAAATTTTGAAGGTTCGTAAGAATTTCGAAATAATAACCCTTAAAATCCCTTATTATCCCTTACCTCAAAAGAAGCAAGATTTTACTTAATAATAACAATGAGCAATTTGCCTTTGTATAGCAATACTCAAAGTATACTCAAAATACTCACAAGAATACGCTTGATAATATAGAGAGAGAAAACTTCAGTTTCTGGTGTGATTTTCAATTATAACCTAAGCACCCTATTTATAGAAAATTGCTTAGAACACCAAAGCAGAAAATTTATTAAAATAATAATATTATATTATTTTTTTCCAAGACTTCATACGTATGCTCTCAACATCAGAACTCAGCCCCTAACACATGTTAAATGAGGGAAACAAAATGTAAAAAACGTTTTTGATATTTAAATTATTTTAAACTTCCAAAAATCAATTATTTCGGAGCTTCGGAACTTCAATAATTCATAATAAATAGCTCTTTTGCCAGAAAATTTGAATCTCGCGTGTTTTTATAGGAAATTCAATTTTCTACAACTTTGCAGAAGAAAGTTTTTCTAAATTCCAAACAAAAATTGACCGAAATCCATAAACGGATGATTTTACAGGATATAATCAAATTTTAGTCAAGAAATGGGGTCCACCGACACATAAAACATGCTTTAAATATTGTTGGTAACAAAATACTCCTCCTCCACATATACTAATATATCCCACATTCATCGTAAAAATATCATCATTAATATATTATTAAAATAATATATTTAATTGAATTATTTTATCAGAAAAAGATAAAATATTAATTTTCAACAATTGTCACATTAAAAATTTTCTCCATCTATATCCTCATAAAATCAATATTTTCTTCATCATATAAATCAATAATTAATTATTCACAAATAATATTACGAAACACATTATTGACAACCAGTGATTCTGTGGAAGAGGGGCTTTCAATAAGAATTTCTCCTTCTTGGCGCCGCAATTAGGTGACCAAACCTCTCCTTAGATAGAACTTTCTAGACATTGCCAATAATGTTATCCAATAATATTATTCAGATAATATGAATTATTGCTCTCGATAATAGAAAATACCGTGTAATAACAATTTATTGAAACAACGAAGAATATAAAATATCAATCAAACATTATTGAATCAATAAAATAAAATATTGAGCGATAATTCTGTAATAATTATTGAGTAGTGTCTTCTTACGTAAGAATCAATAATTGGTGCAATACCGCAGTGTCTTCTTGTGTTTTAACCACCGAAAGTATTTTAACAATGATAATTTGAATAACAACTACTGCCATTCATTTATAAACAACTTATATTTGTCGCTTCCTTCATCCAATCGTTTTTTTTGTTATGGGGCCCACAAAAGATGCAATACTGTCGCATCTGAATATTCCCCGACAATAAGAATATTCCACGACCAAACGAATATTCCCCGACAACAATGAATATTTTCCGACAACAATGAATATTTTATAGCCACTTGCGTATTTTGTAAAATTTGCATAATTCACCAATAACTTTAAACTTTTATCAATTTAACCATTTACTGAATAATAATTATAAGAAAAAATTGAATAATTTTATTTCATAAAATTCGGGGTCTTACAATCTCCCCTCCTTATGAAATTTCATCCCCGAAATTTACGTACTTGGTATTTCAAAGAGTTGAGAATACCTTGCTTTCATTTCAGATTCCATCTTCCCTGTCATCATAATTTCTCCAATGCTCATCTCCTGTATTTCAGATATCATTCTAGAATACAGCTTCAAAACAAGGGTTAATTGAACAAATTAACATATCACATAATATCCCGATATTATGACTGACCAACAAATAAGCTTAGGTAGGACACACTAGCGAAGGATTTACTTATCTCTCCCCTCCTAGTTCTATTCCCCGATCTCCGCCAGAGATCATATCCCTAAGCTCTGATATCAAATGTAACTTTAGACACCAACTTGTGTCAGCACCTCACATTGATACTTATCAGTTTGCCACCGCAGAATGGCGTCCCCTACGGAGAGTCTGGCTTCGGTGCATTCCCCATCAACAGGAAGTCACCAGCGAGAGGCTCGGGGCTCTTTACTTATAGCTCTGATACCAAATGTAACGACCCCAGAATAGGTCCATTCCATCCAACCCATTTTGAGTCGCCAAATACATGGTACAGAAAACAACTACAACTTTATTACAACAATTGTCTTGCAAAATATAACAACACATATGTTGTGAGTTTGGATACAAATATATATCAATCATTGACTCATGTCCCAACCGTGGACATGACTCATAAATGACACCTTACATAAAAGGTATAATCGAAAACTGCTTTTTAAAAATTAGAATCTTTGGGAAGTGCTCAAGAAACCTTCGTATGCATGGGAGGCCATGCTTCTAGGTTATGATAGATATCATATGGCCACAGAATTATCCTTGGTTGATTGAATAGACCCCAAAGAAAAGTGAGAAGATTACTATCATATTCTTCCCAATGGTGAGTTTTCTCTTGACATATCATTATCTCTACCGTCTCTAATTAAGAGTTAAATTTCAAATAGACTCCAAGATCATATAGGTAATGCTGGTAGATATACTCAGCAAGTGGATGAGCACAACCCTGTCTTATGATAACACGAGGTTGTATGTCATTAAACATCTTGTATAATAGTGACAAAACACCCTTCCAAAGTTGAATTCACCTCACCCTCAACATCTATAGACCACATAGTTCTATTCCCCCGTTATTCCCTCACTTGTCCCAAATACACTTTTATTACACGAAAGGAATTGTGAAGCAAAAGGGTGAGCACAACTAGCTCGATAAAAAATATCACGACTAAAGATAATTAAATTATCAATAGCCTTCATCAATAATAATTGAGATTTAGAACATATGGTAGATGATAAAAAAAATTTCAACCATAGTTAACGGTGAACGAGCAATCCATTAGAAGAGTCAAATAGACTATAAAGTCTATTATCTTCTCCATGTTAAAAGTCCACCAACAATGTTTTATCCTCAGTAACATCAATCAACAATTCCATCCCACAATCACATGTATAACTCATAATCGTAATTGTTGTTCTAAATTCCTTTTCTCATTCGGAATGAAGATAATTTTCATCACTTGTCTTTACGAAATATCAAAGATCATGGTTATACCAAATCACGCCTCTGCTTCATAATCATACTAATAAATTCATCTTTGCACTACGGGCCAAAGATATTCATCAACAGCTCATCTTTTTCACTACAGGCCAAAGATATTCAACAACAGTCATCTTTGCTACGACCCAAAGATATTCATCCACAATTCATCTTTTGCACTACTGAGCCAAAGATATTCCTCAATGCAGACAAATATATTAATATCTCAAAGAAATATATAATCATTTGAATTTATATAAACAATAATTATAACCATGTTGATCAATTCACCTTTGCACTTAAGCTAAAGATATTCAATTATAAATTCAATAGTCATGATCATACCAAATCCACAATTCAACTTTTCACTCATCGCCAAAGAGAACCCTAGTCATGATCATACCAATAATCTACCCATCTTTACACTCCGGTGAAAAGAGAATTTCAACATCGGGGTTATAAAATGTTATATATAAATAATATAATCAACATATAGATTTAATCTCAAGAGTAAGATTCATAAATCAATGATTTCATAACAACTTAATCAAAATATTATAAATCACTTAATAATCTCATAATCTAATATTATTGATACTACCACAATATTTTAGTCATTTCTTAAACTTATAAACAATTTATTTTAATTGTTTACACTTTACTAATAAATGCATTTAATCATCTTAAAATGCCAAACTCATAAGATCTCATCATCAATAACCAAAACCCTTATCAAAAATCTGTATATACCTCATATATGATTCTCAAGCCATAAAATCCTATTTTCTAATTTTTTTACTTCACAAAACATATTTAATTCATTTACTCATAACTAGAACATTTTCATGAAAAATATCAAATCAGTTTCAAAAATATTTCTTTTCTGAGATTTAGAAGAATATAGTCCCATATTGAATATATATTTTTCTCAAAATTTTTAAAATTCATTTACTATTTTTCACATGGCCAAAACCACTGAATATTCAGACATTTATCATAAATTGTACTTTTATCCAAAATTTTTTAAATTCACAGGGTATACTGATATTATATAGATGTACTCCCAATAAAAATTTCATCAATTTTGGAGTTAACCACAAGGAGTTATAAGCAGTTACTTTTAAAATAGTCTTTTCTCATAAAATCCATAACTCCTAATCTATACATCCAAAAATCGCCATTTTTGGACACAATCAACAAAACTCATCAAATTATCATTTCAAATTTTTCCAAAATTTTGAAGGTTCAGAAGAATTTTGAAATAATAACCCTTAAAATCCCTTTATTATCCACTTTACCTCAAAAGAGCGATGATTGATTTGGAATAACTTATTTGAACAATTTGCACCAGTATAGCAATACTCAAAGTATACTCAAAATACTCACAAGAATACGCCGATAATATAGAGAGAAAAACTTCAATTTACGGTGTGATTTTCAATTATAACCTAGGCACCCTATTTATAGGAAATTGCTTAAACACCAAAGCGAAAAATTTATTAAAATAATAATATTATATTTTTTTTTTTTTTTTTTTCCAAGACTTCATACGTATGCTCTCAACATCGAACTCAGCCCTAACACATGTTAAATGAGGGAAACAAAATGTAAAAATGTTTTTGTTATTTAAATTATTTTAAACTTCCAAAAATCAATTATTTCGGAACTTGAACTTCAATAATTCATAATAAATAGCCCTTTAGCGAGAAAATTCGAATCTCACATGTTTTTATAGGAAATTCAATTTTCTACAACTTTGCGAAGAAAGTTTTTCCAAATTCCAAACAAACATTGGCCAAAATCCACAAATGATTTATTTTACTGAGATATAATCAAATTTCAATCAAGAAATGGGGTCCACAAACACATAAAACATGCTTTAAATATTTTTGGTAACAAAATACTCCTCCTCCACATATACTAATATATCCCACATTCATCGTAAAAAATATCATCATTAATATATTATTAAAATAATATATTTAATTGAATTATTTTATTAAAAAAGATAAAATATTAATTTTCAACAATTGTCACATTAAAATTTTCTCCATCTATATCCTCATAAAATCAATATTTTCCTCATCATATAAATCAATAATTAATTATTCACAAATAATATTACGAAAACACATTATTGACAACCGGCGGGTTCAGGAAAGAGGGGCTTTCCATAAGAATTTCTCCTTCTTGGCGTGCAATTAGGTGACCAAACCTCTCCTTAGATGTAGAACTTTCTAGACATTGCCAATAATGTTATCCAATAATATTATTCGAGATAATATGAATTATTGCTCGATAATAGAAAATCTTTGTGTAATGACAATTTATTGAAACAACGAGAATATAAAATATCAATGCGTGAATTATTGAATCAATAAAATAAAATATTGAATAAGATAATTCTGTAACAATTATTGAGTAGTGTCTTCTTACGTAAGAATCAATAATTGGTGCAATACTGCAGTAATCTTCTTTGTGTTTTAACCAATCAAGTATTTTAACAATATTAATTAGAAAAACTACGCCAAATCATTTATAAACAACTTATATTTGTCGTTTCCTTCATCCAATCGTTTTTACATTATGGGGCCCACAAAAGATCTGCTACAGCGTATTGCGAATATTCCCAAAAGACAAGAAGAATATTCCACGACCAAACGAATATTCCCCTACAACAATGAATATTTTATAGCTACTTACGTATTTTGTAAAATTTGCATAATTCACCCATAAATTTAAACTTTTATCAATTTAACCATTTACTGAATAATAATTATAAGAAAAAATTGAATAATTTTATTTCATAAAATTCGGGGTCTTACACTTTGGTTCAAGCTGCAAGCTACATCCAAGGAAACCAGAGAGCACTCAATGAATGGCATGCAAACTAAAAGAAGATCTAAGCACCAACCCAATCAACATCAAGATTGAGTTGTGAAACCATTCGAGATGAAGTCTTCCACAAGATAATCATAAGAAGACTTCAGTAATTGACTAAGGAAAGTCAGCAAGTGCAGTAGTTGTCAAATGAACAGAAGACAACGATCTTGGAAGCAACCGAGATCGTAGTGTTTGCCAAACAAAGAAAGAACTGATGGAAAGTGAACCGAGATACTGGTCAGCCTCTAAAGAGCAAGGCTAAAGTGATTAAGTGCAGGGTCAGTTCATTGATGATAAGTGAACGGGAGATCACAAGGAGAAAGCAAAATTTGGCCCAGCCATAAATCTGAAGTGTCTTGATATTCAGAAGGGGACCAGAGCAAGGAGTTAAGCCATCAGTCTCTGAGAACAGTTAAAGAAAACAGAAGTATTGAAGCACTGCACAATAGAAGGAAAAGGTGTTCTACATTGAAGATCCAATCAACACTCTTCAAGATCGTAGTGTTAACTCTACCAGTCAATGAGCAACACTCAACAAGACACTACGATCAGGTCCTTGAAGACGTGCATCAGAATCGTAGAGTTCGAATAGCTGAAGACTGAAGCATTGGCAAAGGTTCAATCTGAAGGGTAATATTCGGACAAGTGCTTATTGAGAGCATCGATGCAATAGGACAACCTCTGATCGAGAAATCAGAAAGAGGTAATAAATTCTTCGACCTGCCCAAGACATTAAAGTGATACATCTGACAGGCGGGTGAAACGATGAAGCTATGACATCGTAAAAAGTATGACATGTCACATCAAGCAGTCTACCTCAAGCAACTCGAGATCTGTGAAGATATTTGAATAGTCTTCAACGGCTACTTTCCAATGGAAGGATTGGAAAGAAGTATAAATGAGAAAGAGCTTCAAAGATCAAAGGCTACTGGAGTTGTCGGTTTTGGAGAGAAGGTGGACTGATCTAAACCATGTGAGATAGTGAGTCCGAAGGCTCACTCTACGATCCACCAAGAACACTCAGAGACATGCAAAGAAAGAAGTAGAAGTGAGAGTTCTACAATGTAGAAGTGAGAGTTCTACTACTTAAAGAGTGTTCTGAACTGCCGAGAGAAAGAAGAGCATCATGTCATCTTGATGTCCATCATGGGAAGACTCTAAGTACAATAGAAAAGAGCCTACAGTCATCTTAGCAAGTCCATCATGAGAAGGCATCAAGTAGCAAGAAGGGAGATCACATATGTCATCTTGGTGTCAAGCATGAGAAAGCTTCTAAGTACCTAACAGAGGAGATTACAGTCATCTGAGAAGCATATCATGTGCAGCCATCAAGTACCAAGGAGAAGTATCTTCAAGGAAGTTCATCAAGGGGTTATCTGAAGTGGTTGAGCAACTGAAGAAGCTGAGCATCATGCAATACTTAGCTTCACTTCAAGGATGATCAAGCCAAGCTGCTAAGTATAGAAGATGTTCAGAGCATGAAGACATCTTAGCAGCTCAGTACCGACTCCAACAACAATAAACAAACAACTTAACAAATCCAGGGCCTGAGGGGTCCTTGTCCGGAGGGACTAAATGAAGCAGGGCCAGAAGGGTCCTTGTCCGAAGGGACTAAACGAAGTTCCAAGCCTGTTGGGCTTGAAGAGTTCTTAGTGAACTGAAGTCCCAAGGCTACTGGCCTTGAAGAGTTCTTAGTGAACTGAAGTCCCAAGGCTGCTAGCCTTGAAGGAATCTTAGTAATTCAGGGTGCTGCCCTTCCTTATTGGAATTCCTGCTAGTTGAAAGCAGAAGAGTGGATTAGGAGCTTGAGTCTCTGAACCACTTAAAACCCCTTGTGTCTTTTACATTATGTCATTTACATTATGTACTATAACTGCTATGTATGTTTTAACTGCTTACAACTAAAACTTACTCAACGAACAATGTATGTATATTTATGGATATATCAATGAAGGGGATCTTTCACTTATTCCGCTGTGCTTGAAAAGATTCGTATGTTTGTCATATGTTAATTATGAACAATATAATATAAACCAGAAAAGAATTTGAAATAAAAAGGATCTATTCAACCCCCCCTTCTAGATCTATTATGCCCTCTGGGAACTAACAATTGGTATCAAAGCAGGTTCTTCTGCTATATTCAAAAGCTAATCGCTTTGAGTCTGATCTCAGGCACTAACATTGTTCTAAACTTAGTTTAGTAGTAAGTAACTTGTTATATACAGATGAGCTCACATGTTGGAAATATCGTGTATAGGTTAAATGTGTATATACACACAGAAGTCGCTTTCAGATCGGGTCCATGGTCTCTATTGTTACATCAACAAGAACAATCCTTGCTCATAATCGATCTTTGTAGTCCTAAGACCGATAAGAGAACTCAAGAGACATCAATGACAAAGAGTCAAGCACCCACCAGTCTGAAAGATGAAGAAGCCATACATGTTAAGAAATGCTTATCGAGAAAAGAAAGAAGATCTTCTCAAACTTATGTCTAGCCAACCAACAGCTGGGTGCAAACTCTGTCAGCTAAAGGATGGCAAAGATCTTAATGCTGAGATTCTCTTGGCCTATATCTTCAAGACTACTACTGATTGATTAAAGGTCGACAAGAGCAATAAGCTGTCAGGAGCAAAAGTAAAGCTATGCACATCAATACCTAAACTCAGTTTATCTACGATAAATGACTGTTTAGTAACTGACAGATTCCTCACTATTATAAATGTACATCATAATTGCATCTTCTTATGAGCTATAACAGTATTCTGTCAAGGAGTTATAATCTACCTAAAAAGGTGAAGAGAGAAAGTAACATGAGGATGGAAACTCAAATGACTATAAACTTTCTCTCCATCCAAGTTTTAGGTTGAAGATGACATCTTGAAGGAAATCTGAAATGGGGCATAAGAGCATCACAGGCCAAATAAACTTTATGTGAAGTAATCTTTGCTGGTGGGTTAGTATGTATGTACAAGCCTAGGTTCTAAGTGTTTGACAACACACAGAGTATGACCAGTTCTGCAAGAGGATCTTTTTTATTCGTAGAAACTGATCACCTCAATGAATTAACTAGATACTCCTAAATCGTAGAGTTGATTCTCACTCTGTGAACTCTTAAACATTGTGAACATAACCCAGTAAATGATGAATCCATTATAGATAATGAGTTTGTTATTTTATGTCAAATCCTACACACACTCACCGTGCATCTCAAAATGTATTATCTTAAGATAGTTGCATGCATGAATATGTCTGTTGGTGATAAATATGATGATTATCCAAATGAGAGGAACATGGGTTTAGAAAACTAACCTAGCAGGACCCATTTAATTATGGGTACCAAAATTAGAAATATATTTAAACCTGCAGGTACTTGGTCAGTCTGAGCACACTAAGGAATGATGAAGCAGAAGACTTCAGTCAAAAAGACTCAACCAGCAGAAGGCCAAGGACTGTTCAGAATTGATTTTGACAAAATTCCTATATGTCCAAGCCTGTCCTTGAAGACCCTCTGAGCTAATAAGAATGAAGCTCACATGGCTGCTAATCTGTATATGGAAGCAAGCCATTCAGCCAAAGAAGGAAAGGGTCTTATGGGCTCAAAAGCCAGTCAAGAATGCTATATGAGAAGAATCCTCAAGGAAGCTCACAACAGAAGATTATCGAGCATCATTCAAGAGGAACTTATTGCGAGAGCAGAAATTCACAAACACAACTGTCAAAGAAGACGACGTTCGTAGTGCTGTAAAATAATCGTAGAGTGATCAGTCCTGAAAATACTCATCTCTACGATACAAGGAGATCTAAGTGATGATGGAGATTCCAGTCAGAAGGAGATATGCAAGGCTGCCTTCAAATGAACCTGAAGAAGAGGGAATCACATCCATCTGGGAAGACAGCGTCAATAATGAGGGAACAATGATCTGTTAAGGAACAACAACACTGAGACATACTATGAAAAGTTGTACCAGCTACAGAGTCCCAAAACTTTGTGCCTGATGAACCAAATGAAGACTCATAGTCAGTAGGAACGTCTCAAAACGTACTACTGATAACCTTTCAGCCACCCAACCCATAATCGTGAAGTGCCTATGATCAAACATATGATCGTAGTGTAAAAGCAGGAGGACACCACGATTTCAGCAATGCAGTTGTCTAAAGCAGATAAAAGAACTCCCAATCAAAAAAGGTCGAATGAGATGTCATTGCAAATCACTGCCATAACATTGCATCTGGAGAGCGCCTTAGGGATAAACCTGACCCTTAGCTCACTCTAAGAGGTTGGCCCTTCCTAAGCTACCTTGACCCAGAAGGAATGTTTGATCTAGTTCATCTCAAGGACCAAGTCAGTCAACGATCGTAGAGTCGAGTTTGAAGAGAACAAAGCGATCGTAGTGCAACCTCAACGATCGTAGTTCTACCTCAACGATCGTAGAATACAACTTGACGATCATAGTCCTACCTTAGGGTACTCCAGTTCACAAAGAGCTTGGAAAATGAGATATTTGCTAAACTATTCAAGTTAAGGAGATAAGTTCGAATACATCAGTGATTGAGCTATGCTGCATCAAAGTAAGGAGAAAAGACAAAGCCATCCACTACAGCATCTCTCAAAAGTTGATCGTTGAGTCAACCAAGGGAATCGTAGAGTCCATAGCTGCCTTATCATGCCACTCTACGAATCAAATGGTCAACGGTCAGAGCCACGTCGTTTAAACGACTACTCTTCTAAAAGGAAACATCTAACTGAAAAGTTATGGGGAGTTACAGCTCATTACTGGGCAACGTGCAACCAATGGACGGTTGACACATCACTGATTATCCAGAGTTAGAAGGAATTGCCTTAAAGACAATTTCAAATCTGCAGACAGTTACCAAAAGCTATCGAACCTTTCTCCCTCCCATTTTCAAACCCTAGAATCCTCTCAAGAGCCAAAATCAGTTAACCCTCCAGAGCCTTACCAAAATTACACTCAGCCATCTCTTATAAACAAATCTAAATCAGATACACACATTATTGGAACTACTCAAAATGGAAAACTGGCAAGTAATCACTGGCATTCAGCTCAGAACCAAATCGTTTGAGAAATCCGAAAAGAAGTTCAAGGATATTCTCGAGCTTGTGAAGAAAGCTGGATTCTCAGAATGCCTTGAGGCATATACTAGAGTCTACATCGACCTGGTTAAAGAATTCTACTCAAACGCCTCCATCAATTCCGAAACCCTTACTACCAAGGTTAAAGGCCAGTCTCTGAAGTTAAAATCTTCTGACCTCAATCAATGCCTAGGTTTTCCTAACCAAGGGCTGAAGAACGTTGATAATGTCAATACTGAACAAGCAAAGGAGGTTATGGGGTACCAAAGAAACCCTAGTTTTAAAGACATGAAGAAGAAGGAGTTTCCTGAAGAGTATGAGTTCCTTGCTGAAATAGTTGGAAAGTGCATATCATGCAAGAACACCGCATACGACACGATTGATTGATCAACAGATTGAAAATAATGTCGAGAATAGTTACGAAGAAACAAATCGACTTTGGAGCTATCTTGTTCGATCGGATCTCCAAGTGGGTAGAAAAGGCCGAGAAGAAGAAGTCCAATCGAAAAACCCCACCAAGGTGTTTCATGGAAGGTCACTTGAGTATTATCTTGAAGAAGAAGCTAGGAGGAAAATCAAGGATGATGAGGAGAAACTTTGAATGTCCACAAAGTGATGTCTCCACAATTATTTGTAAACCGGAAGAAGAACCCTAAGGAGAACAAAAAATTGACAATTTGGGAGCAAGATGTAGGGCCTCTACAAAGAAGAGGAAGATAGAAGAGGCAAAGAGCTCTGAGTCTGATGACTCTGCACTACCAGAAATCACACCAGCCAGAAAGAAATCAAAAGGTGTGAAGAGAGCTGGTGATGTGAAGAAAGCCAAGGCCCCACCAAGGAGTCTCTCCATCAAAGAAAAAGTTGAAGAAGAAAGAGCTCCAACTGTTGAAACAACAAAGAGGAGAAGCAACAGGCTGCTTCAAGGGCCTATCAACAAGCAAGCTAAGGTGGAAGACAAACCAGCCTCAGCTTCCCAAAACAGTACATATGCTGAAGAAAGGGACGTAGAGTCAGCAGAAGAAAAAGAAACAGATGTCAAGACCCAGTCCCCACAGACAACATCCAGCAATAAAGGTGAAGCTGATGTGATGGAAGAAATTGCAGCATCTACTGATAAAGAAGAATGCTCAAGCCCCATGGCTAATCCTCAAAGAAGTCACTCTATGAATGAAGAAGAGATTCAAGATGACCAAACTCAATCTCTAAGTGTAACTGCCCCAATGACCCAAGATGATAGGTCAAGTACTGCTGTGTCTGAAGAAGAAGAACTTGCCCCCTCAAATCCAGCTAGCCACCTTGATGACTCTAAAGATGATGAGTCCAAAGAAGAAGAATCTTCCCTTGCCAGTGCTGAACCTCAAAGAAGTCTATCTGCTGAACAAGAGAAGTCAGAGTCTGAAGAAGAAGAAGAGTCTGACTCTCCCAAACCTGAACCTCCAAGAAGAAGGAAAAGTTACAGACTGCAAGCCAAGTTTGCCTCCAAAAGGAGCAATGGTCAATCAAATGCCATCATTGAATTGAGTGATGATGAGTCTGTATCCCAGGGAGAAAATGCTGAAGAAGAAACCAACAATGAAGAAGATGAATCTGAAGAAGATCTGGCTGAAGAAAGTTCTGAGAATGAAATGCAGCAAGAGGAATTCTCTGCGGAAAATGATCAAGAAAGTTCAGGCTCCGAGAAAGAAGAGATTAAAGAAGATTCTGGTTCCGCACCTCAGGAAGTAGACGAACAAGAAGATTATCCAGTTCTATCTCCTGCAAGATTTAGCAGAAGGATCGTAGTGGAAGTTTCGAATGACTTACCAGATGCTCCATCAGAGAGATGGGTGAACTATAGAAATAAGCAACTCAAGGTAGTAAGAATGACTACCTTTGACATAGCCAAAAACTGGAACAATATGGAGCTAGACTACTCAACCATTCTCCACAATCCTGACGACTTGCTGATGAGATGGTTCTTCCAGTGGATGCCATGGCTAAAGGCCCACACTGAAGGAGATGGAAGCTATCTCAGCTGGTGCTTCTCTGACTTCCCAAGCATGGAGTTGGTGGCTCAGAACTTCCCAAGGGTGAAGAAGTTTGCAACCAAAACAATCAAAGAACAACCCCACTTCAAGGTCTATTGTCATGCTAAAAATCTCTATATCCCCTACGATCGTAGAGTGGACTCTGAAGGACGAAGAGTTATGACCAAGGAGCTGATCGTAGAGTCTGTTCACTCTACTGCTGATGATGTTCAAGCCCAAAACCAGAAGCCTTCTTATGCTCAAGCACTACTATCTGACATTCCCTCATCCTCACACAGTGATTGGAACTCAACGATTATTCAGATTTTTCAAACTTTCGAAAATCTGTCTAAGGATGAAAATCGTAGAGTCCAAACTAATGCTCAACCAACTGCTGCCCAACAAAAGGATCAAACTACTTTGGAGCAGGAACTACAAAAGAGTTCTGATGATCTAAGTGAGAAAATATCTCTGCTCACTGAAGAATCCCAGAAGCTGACAGTAGTAGGAGATAATTCCTTTCAGCACAAGCTTCAAGCTACTATGGCTGATGTATCTCTCAAACTCCAAGAGAGAGATAACATCTATCAGAATGCCATACAAGATCAGAAGGCAGATGCTCTACAAATTCAGAGGACCAATGAAGAGCAGATCCAAGCCCTGTCTAACAAGATTGATGGCCTGAAACAGTCTTTCTCAGTGCAACTTGAGTTAGGCCAGCATGAACTCAAGTTTGAAGTTTCCAACTCTTCCTACCTAATGGAGCAGCTTATGTCCAACATGGAGCAGCTCTCTCAAATGATTGATGACAAAAAGGGGGAGAAAAAGAGGCATAGAAAGAGGAAGAGCAAGAGGCACTCAAAGAAGAGCAGAGGGATAGAAGAAAAGAAATCAAAGAAGACATCAACTGTAGAAAGAGTATCATCATCTGAGGGGGAGCCAAAAGATGATGATCCTATGATCGCAGAGTCTGAAGGGGAGCATGATCAGAAAGATGCTAAAAGGGAGCAAGAGAAAGAAGAACAATCAGATGAGTAGCTGATCAGCAAACATCCTAGAAACATACAAGGAGCAAAAGAGGTACATCTCGAACTAGTTAGGTATGTTCTGGATCCAGGATGTAGAATGTCTTAATATACAAATTGCCATATCAATATTAATGACATTCATGATTATCTATTTTAGAAATACAGCTGCTCACTGAATATAAGATTCATTCATAACATGCATATGCACTTATTGTTTTTGTCATAATCAAATAGGTGGAGATTGTCAAAAATAAGCATGTGAATGATATTCCTATTTAATATATGATTTGATTACGATATATATATATATATATATATATATATATATATATATATATATATATATATATATATATGAATGAATATGCAAGTATGTTTGCATTAAGAAAAGCTGTAAAGTCCTTTGATAGATAATATAAATATATGTACAAGGACTTAGAATGAATTGATCAAATATGTTAGGATGATCCTACATAAGCAAAACAGCTTTGTAAAGTCCTTAAAAAGAAATGATGTACAAGGACTATAAATATAGAAAGATCAAACTTGTTAGGTTGATCTTATGATGTAATAGATAGGCTTGTCTGATCGTCGAGCACTGCACCAAAAGTCGTAGTCTGCCAGGAGAGTCAAGGTTAACTCGAGAACTATCGAGGCAGAATAGGAGTATGCAAGATAGTAGATCTCGGAGTTCGTAGACTTCCAGGGGAAACGAAGAAGGATCGTAGTGTGTCGAGTAGAGCTTCCTCGGGATCGTAGTGTGCTGAGGAAGTCATGTTCAGAATCGTAGAGACAGCCTGCCTACGAGAAGACCGATCATCTGCCGAAGCCAAGACAGAAATGTAGACTACACTCAGAGTCGTAGAGTCTACTGATGCCGAAGCCAAGTCAAGGATCGTAGATCACACTTTGAGTTCGTAGAGTCTATTGATTACATGCAGAGATCATAGTCAAGCAAGATCAGATGAAGACAACAAGCACAAGGCAGAAATCGTAGTGTCAAGATCTGATCTCGAGATCGTAGTGTCTGCACAAGCTGAAGCTGAATCGTAGAGTGCATAACTACGACCTAAGCAGAAGTGCTCACAATGCCAAGGATGAATTGTAAAGCATATACGATTCTCAACAAATGAGCACTCCCAAAATATCCAAAGGAACAAAGCCTCTGGTTCAAACTGCAAGCTACATCCAAGGAAACCAGAGAGCACTCAACGAATGGCATACAAGCTAAAAGAAGATCTAAGCACCAACCCAATCAGCATCAAGATTGAGTTGTGAAGCCATTCGAGATGAAGTCTTCCACAAGATAATCATAAGAAGACTTCAGTAACTGACTAAGGAAAGTCAGCAAGTGCAGTAGTTGTCAAATGAACAGAAGACAACGATCTTGGAAGCAACCGAGATCGTAGTGTTTTCCAAACAAAGAAAGAACTGATGGAAAGTGAACCGAGATACTGGTCAGCCTCTAAAGAGCAAGGCTAAAGTGATTAAGTGCAGGGTCAGTTCATTGATGATAAGTGAACGGGAGATCACAAGGAGAAAGCAAATTTGCAAAAGCCGGCCGCCATAAAATCAAGTGTCTTGATATTCAGAAGGGGACCAGAGCAAAGAGTTAATCCATCAGTCTCTGAGAACAGTCAAAGAAAATAGAAGTATTGAAGCACTGCACAATAGAAGGAAGAGGTGTTTTACATTGAAGATCCAATCAACACTCTTCAAGATCATAGTGTTAACTCTACCAGTCAATGAGCAACACTCAACAAGACACTACGATCGGGTCCTTGAAGACGTGCATCGAATCATAGAGTTCGAATAGTCAAGATCAAGCATTGGCAAAGGTTCAATCTGAAGGTTAATATTCGGACAAGTGCTTATTGAGAGCATCGATGCAATAGGACAACCTCCGATCGAGAAATCAGAAAGAGGTAATAAAGTCTTTGACCTGCCCAAGACATTAAAGTGATACATTTGACAGGGCAGGTGAAACAGTAGACTCCAGCATCAGAAAAAATATGACATGTCACATCAAGCAGTCTACCTCAAGCAACTCGAGATCTATGAAGATATTTGAATAGTCTTAAACTGCTACTTTCCAACGGAAGGATTGGAAAGGAGTATAAATGAGAAAGAGCTTCAAAGATCAAAGGCTGCTGGAGTTGTCAGTTTTGGAGAGAAGGTGGACTAATCTAAACCATGTGTGATAGTGAGTCCGAAGGCTCACTCTACGATCCACAAAGAACACTCCGAGACATGCAAAGAAAGAAGTAGAAGTGAGAGTTCTACAATGTAGAAGTGAGAGTTCTACTATTTAAAGAGTTTTCTGAACTGCCGAGAGAAAGAAGAGCATCATGTCATCTTGATGTCCATCATGGGAAGACTCTAAGTACAATAGAGCAGAGCCTACAGTCATCTTAGCAAGTCCATAATGAGAAGGCATCAAGTAGCAAGAAGGGAGATCACAAATGTCATCTTAGTGTCAAGCATGAGAAAGCTTCTAAGTACCTAACAGAGGAGCTTACAGTCATCTAAGAAGCATATCATGTGCAGCCATCAAGTACCAAGGAGAAGTATCTTCAAGGCAGTTCATCAAGGGGTTATCCGAAGTGGTTGAGCAACTGAAGAAGCTGAGCATCATGCAACACTCAGTTGTACTTCAAGGATGATCAAGCCAAGCTGCTAAGTATAGAAGATGTTCAGAGCATGAAGACATCTTAGAAGCTCAGCACCGACTCCAACAACAACAAACAAACAACTCAACAAAGCCAGGGCCTGAGGGGTCCTTGTCCGGAGGGACTAAATGAAGCAGGGCCAGAAGGGTCCTTTCCGAAGGGACTAAACGAAGTTCCAAGCCTGCTGGGCTTGAAGAGTTCTTAGTGAACTGAAGTCCCAAGGCTGCTGGCCTTGAAGAGTTCTTAGTGAATTGAAGTCCCAAGGCTGCTGGCCTTGAAGGAATCTTAGCGATTCAGGGTGCTGCCCTTCCTTTGTGGAATTCCTGCTAGTTGAAAGCAAAAGAGTGGATTAGGAGCTTGAGTCTCTGAACCACTTAAAACCCCTTGTGTCTTTTACATTATGTCAATTACATTATGTACTATAACTGCTATAACTGCTATGAATGTTTTAACTGCTTACAACTAAAACTTACTCAACGAACAATGTATGTATGTTTATGAATATATCAATGAAGGGGATCTTTCACTTATTCCGTTGTGCTTGAAAAGATTCGTATGTTTGTTATATGTTAATTATGAACAATATAATATAAACCAGAAAAGAATTTGAAATAAAAAGGATCTATTCAACCCCCTCCCCCTTCTAGATCTATTGTGCCCTCTGGGAACTAACATAAGGGCTTAAACTTAAAATCAATATAGTTGCAATTTCACATAGACATATAGTGATTTTGGTTATATTGATGATTACATAGAGTCTATCATCTGTGGATGCTGTGTAAGTAGGTCTTAGTGCATTAAAAAATGGCTAATACTCTTTTAGTGCTCTTGGCTACTTTCCTGTGATATGTGAACAAGTTATGCATGACAGTGGCGATTGAATGAAGTATTAAATGAAGTTAGGATCCCATGAATTCTAGAATTGATTTATTCCGTGTTATTATTGTTTTAGTTGTTATTTGCAATTCGAGAACAAACCAATCTTAGTCATTAGTTTGAGCATATAAATATAGTGAATTAATTAATGCATAGTGATTTGAATTAAACAACTTTCTCTGTGGGATCGATACTTTACTTGCTCTGTATTTCTTGTTGACACATGTATGCTTGCATGAGTTAGAGCTCTTTTGTTAAGACTAAAAAAGAGGCAACAATAGCCAACAGATCACACAAGATAAGTATTGTTTTTAGAAATACATCGTTAATGGCTAAGGAATGACAAATCCAATTATCTTTGATTGTTTCAAAAATGTGTTGGACTCTTTAAATAACAATCCAAATTGAGTCTAAGTCAGATACTAAGAGTACTTCTAGGCTTTTTAATTCCCATAAAATCTGCCGCCAACTGTTATCATGATAATAGCGTAACAAATTCCAACTCTTCAAATATAATCATGATTTTCATATTTCCAAGGCTTGTACACATCTAATCTATTAACACTTTACCGCCATACTGCCTTTTCATTTTATCAAGATATGTTTTACACAAATATCAAGATACAGACAAAACTATTATGCATGCATGCTAATAAAATCAGATCACTTAAAAACAATTAGCATATTTTAGGCATGCACAAAATCACAATTTAATACACATAAAATGTCCTAGAGCCTTGTATCGAAAAATCAAATATTTGCAATGACCTTACATATTTTTTTTAAGACTCAAATCTTCAAAGTCTTTCAACAATGATCTTTCATCAACTTCCTAAAATTTCACAATAGACAAATTAGTCTATAATACTAAGTCATCATCAAAACAAAAATATTAGAATATTAACAAACCAACACCCACTTAATTCAAAAATTGTGATGCGAACAGCTAGCATGGCAAATGTTAATATTGTGCAGTTGGCTATCTGAACTTGTGATGCTAGAGCCAAAATGTGGCTTCAACAATGTGAAAGATAAAATCTTTCTTAGCAATTTGGGTAGTGCTATTGGTAAAACTCATGAGGAGAATGTATATATTTCGTGCTATGCTATGAAAATTTTGGAATTCATTTTTGGGAACACCTATCCTCGTTGTAGATTGGTACTCTAGTGGTGGAAAACATAAAGCATCTTTGGCTTTTTTGCATGATTGTTTCATAGTAGTTCAGTAACTTGGGGGCAAATTTAGTAGTAAGCCCTCAGTTCTGTTATGTTCTTGTCAAGTGGCATTTAGAAAATGGCATGTTTCAAATCAAGATACTAACATTGCCTTATATTGACCAAAAAAAGAAGTGGCATGTTTGGTGCTTACTTGATTAAGCGCTTTATCCTTTCCTAAAGCAACTCTTAGACATAGTACAATAGGACAGTCTTTTAGGTTGAATTTCAATTCTACTGCCTCTGTGATAATTTTTTTACAATATACTTTTATCATGTTTGTTTTGTGAATGATTATTTTATTCAGCTCTAACAATGTGTGGTTTAATGAGCTATATCTTGATAGGGATGTGGAAGGCAAAAACCTTGATAGAATTGTTTGGACAACATTTCATGCATACGTCAGTTATCATGTTAAGGTAAGATTTTTCTGCACCTATATTGTCAAGCTTACACAATTTATTTTCTTCTATTATCTTAACCCTAGTCTTTTGGAGATATAATATATTTTAGTCATTGGAGCATTTCTGGAATTGTGGCCTCGAAGATAATTCACATTTACTAATAATTTGTTGTTCGTGTCTAGTTACTTGTGCAAATCAATTTTACAATTTTCTAGCACCATAAGATTTAACTTATGGATCAATGAATTAAATAAGGTAGAAAGTGTTAGGAGATTTAAAGGAAGGCTAGCACAATATGATATGAAGCTTCAAAAAAGTTTTAATTTCTTCATTCAAACAATGATATGATTTGCATGGAACAGACTGAAGAAGACAGATCCATGTTGTGACCTGAAGAAGTTGACTTATGTCTAATGGAGTTAAACCCTCTATTTTTTTCCTGACTTGCTATTATTTTTAAATATATGCAGGAAGACTGCTTTTACGACCTGCCTTACAATACTGGGTATCAAATTTTTGTGCTACGTTTACGGAAGACAAGGGACGAAATTATGAAGTGTACTATCTCTATATATGTAGATATATACTTTGATTGAAGAACTGTGGTAGCTTCAGATGGTTAATTGTAAAGATAATGAATGATTATGTAGTGCATGATTTTGTTAAGTTAATAATATTTTAATTTTTTGTATTTTTGCCATTATTTGCTATGGGGGGACATTGAGCCAGCCAGGTACACAAAAAGAATGTCAAATTTTGATTTGGCAACAATATAATTCGTTACCAAAGCATTGAAAAAGTTTTAATATAGCAACAATTTTTTATACATTTAGCAACAAATTTTTGTCGCTAATGGCATTAAAAACTTTATATTTGGCAACGAAAAATTAACCCAATAACAACAGAGAATATATTGTTGCTAATACTAAAATAAAAGGCAACATTTTTTATCGTTGCAAATCATATCAACTTTCGTTGCACATATAAAGAAACGACAATATATAATGTCGTTGCTAATCGACGACTTTCGTTGCTATTGAAAAATAACCAAACAAAAAACATTTTTATTCTTTGATTCAAAGATAATGTCGTTGCCAAATAATATAATCAAGAACGAAAAATCGTTGCTTAAAAGTTTACATTCATAACGAAAGCAAGCTTAGGCAACAATTTTCATAATTTCTTCGCAATGAAAATGTCGTTGCAAAATGGTGTGAATTGCAACGAAAATGCATAGTCGTTGCAAAAAAAAAAAGAGTTCATTTCATTGCCAATTAGCAGGCTTTTGCAACGAAATGGGCTTTTTAGCAACGAAATTTTAATTATTCAGTAATAATACATTTTGTTGCTAAAGGATCGTTGTCTCTGTAAGAAAGCCAAATTTTGTTGCAAAATGTATTACTTTTGGAAAAAAAAAATAGGTTCGTTGCGGAACAATTAGTAACGCTCATTGCGCAACGAAAGACGCAACGACAGTAAAGTCGTTGCCAAAACCCTTTTGCAACGAAATTTGGCACCTTTAGCAACGAAAATCGGTTGTTGCTGAAGTCCCATTTTTTGTAGTGTTTGGTTACCTTAATTTGCATGTTTAGTTACTAAATGTACTATACAATCAAGCTATGTGAATTAATATTTTGTGTTTCATAAATATCTACACAAAAGATTACACATTAATTAATATCTGTACACCAAATGCACAGCATTGGAAACATTAATATGGTAATTAGTTGGATACCATTAACCACATGAATGGTTACCGATTACTAGTGACTTGGATATTGTATACTACTTGTAATTCTAATAATAATGCTGATGTTTCATATTAGGTTCCATCACAACCCTTGAGTTGGAAACAAATGATCGTTTCAAGTATTTATTATTTGCCATTGGAGCATCCATTCAAGCATGGCACCATTGTTTTCCAATCATTGTAATCGATGGCACATTCATACAATCAAGTTACGGGGGGACACTACTGATAGCAAGCACACAAGATGCAAACCAAAACATTGTTCTGATTGCTTTTTCAGTGGTTGACAGCGAAAATGAATTATCTTGGAGATGGTTTTTCGTAAATTTGAGAATTGCTTGTGGAGTTAGGGAAGGTCAATGTATTGTTTTAGATAGACATAAAGCCATTATACAAGGACTGAATTTTGTGTTTTCGGATGTCATGCATGGTTTCTGCACATGCCATATACTGAAAAATATAAAAAACAGATTCAAAAAGAAAGGAGAAGAAGTTAAACAGGTTTACAACGGGGCTTGTAGAGCTTACACTGTTGAACAATTCAACAAACACATGGCTGAACTTGATGCCATTGATCCTCGAATAAGGACATATTTGGAGGAGGAGGTTAAGTTGGATAGGTGCACCAGGCTCCATGGGACTGTAAGCAGGTACTCAACAATAACTTCAAACACCGCTGAATCTATTAACAATGCAATCAAGTTTATCAGGGATCTTCCAGTTGCGTCAATGATTGAATGCCTCGTTATGCAGTTCAAAGATGGTATTTCACAAACAAACAAGCGGCCATATCAACATTCACAACACTTTCCACAACAGCTGAGAGAAGGTTGCAATCTAATATCGTTAAATCAAATATACTTAAGGTAATTAATACAAATTTTAAATTATTGCATCATAAGTTGCATTTGCATTTTATGGAGACCTATTTGTTCACTATTGGTTACCTGTATATGCTGATAATTTTAACAACAGTAAAAATAACTGCAATTATTACTGACTAGTACTAACTTGGTTACTGACTAATGCTAACTTAGTTACTGTGCAACATTATATTGGTTACTGACTAATACTGAATTGCTTACTGTGTAACAATATAATGGTTACTGACTATTGCTGAGTTGGTTACTGTGTAACATTATATTGACTAACAGTAACTTGGTTACTGGATAAAATTATAATCGTTATTACATAATATTACTGACTAATATTGACTTGGTTACTGACTAATGCTAACTTAGTTAATGTGCAACATTATATTATTTACTGACTAATACTGAATTGCTTACTGTAATAATATAATGGTTACTGATTAATGCTGATTTGGTTACTGTGTAACATTATACTGGTTACTGATTAATACTGACTTAGTTACTCTGTAAAATTATAATGTTATTGTGTTTTATAATTGTTTCTTTTATATTGGTGGTTACTTATTGACTACGTTGGTGACCTTCATGCAACTGTTAATCTGATTGTATACATTGGGTGTTGTGTACTAGTTAATTGGTTACTGTATATTTGGTTTCTAAAGCATATTAATGTACACTTGTACTGATGTGCAAATGGTTACATTTTTATATTCATGATTACATATTAGGTACAAATGGTTACTGTTATGTAATATGTATGTACAAATATGTTTTATGTTCTGGTTACTAACATTATGTAATTCGGTTACTGGCTAACATTGATTTGTTTACTTTACTATAGTTATTCTATTTTTAGACAATGAAAATGATTCCAATTAACACACTTAATTTGTGTTGTAGGTTGAGACATCAAACTTAGTGATTTCACTATTTACGATGTCTCTAAATAATATATTGTGGATATCGAACAAAAGACATGCACATGCCGTAAATTTTAGTACCATGAGATGCCTTGTCCGCACGCTGCTGCTGTTATGAGCAAGCAAAATTTGAGTTGTTATGATTTTTGCTCAAAAAATTACACTAAAGCAACTTTGGTCGAGACATATTCAGCTTCCATTATGCCGTTAGATGACAAAGAAAACTGGGATGTATCAGAAGAAGTAAGAAACATATGTATGAAACCACCTAACACAAGAAGACCAGTAGGAAGACCAAAAAAAGGGAGGTACAAACACGGATCTGAAATCAAAATTCAAAACAAATGCAGTAGGTGCCAAGAAAAAGGACACAACGGGAAAACATGCAATAATCCCCCGGTTTTAAGACATGAATACATGAATGTATAATTGTTTAATGTGAGTAACCATTAACCACTTGGTTGGTAACATTTTTGATTTTGTACAGTAACCAAAATTGTTATTCATTAATATTTTGATTTCTGATTTCATAAATGATTTCTGATTTCATTATGAGTTGCCAATATAAAGCAAACATATCAGTAATTACATAACATTTTTTAATGGTAAGCATGTATAATAAACATCCATCTTAGGCAAGCATGTATAATAAACAAATAATTATATAACAATTACCATAACAGTTATTAATGGTAACCAAATAATTCCATAACAGTAACCATAACAGTAACCACATAATTACATAACAGTAACCATAACAGTTTTTAATGGTAACCAAAACATAAACAAACACTCAGATATCCAAAGAACTCAGTAATGAAAATGATATTGAAGTTTAGGCAATCCATGTATACTCACACATGTACATTTAACAATTGATATATGTCCTGATACAAACTTGTAACTTTCTGGTTACTATCAAAACATTATCTGGTTACCCCTTTATACATGATTGGTTACCAACTATATATTTCAAAATAATGGAACAAACATAACTTAAAAGAAACAAATACCAACCAAATGAACATCACAAAATCATAAACCATACAAAAATGTTGTGTATATCCCCAAAAAAAAAAAAAATACACAACACAATTCATAAAGACAAAACAACAAAATCCGAACTAAATAAAATCTGGAACAAATCTTCCTGGAAATTCTCTATCAGTCTCATATCCCTCCAACTGTTTGTTCCTTGCATGCATATATAGGTTTATGCATAACTTCTTCCGATACTGCGCAATGGGGAAATGAGTAGGAATTTGATCAAACTTCTGATGAATGACATGCTCAGCGAAACAAATTGTGAACATCCCACAATCACTGTAACAACAAACAAAATATAACAAAAATCAAAAATAAAAGCAACCTATATGTAATAATTAAAAACATGTAAACAATTTAACCCTTACCCCTCGACTTGTTCAGGAACCACCTCTGCAAATTCCAACTCATTTATATCATCTTCCTCCTTGATGCTATACGATTCACTTCTAAAGTCAATGTCAGACCTATCCTTCGAAAAACCACTCTTGCACAGTAAAGTGGGAAGAATGAAGATGTATGGCTCACAAACATCCATAATTTTTGTTTGCATGGATTTCCTTCTTGGTTGTAGAGAATTGTAAACAGTTAGACGTCTACGATGCACATCAAATGTCAACAAGAACCAATGGTCCGGTGGTGACATATGAATGGGGAACAACACATAGTCAATGTTTCTCCATGGTGTGTTGACATCCATAAACAACCCATGTATGTATTCAACAACATCACCCTCCCTAGACAGAACAATTTTATCTGCATTTTTACTTGTATACTCCTCGAAAAGAGCGGTGATCTTGCTATGAAACCAACAATCTGTGGTCGTTGCCCTTATAGGAACCATGTCGGAATGTCTGGCCAGTTTACGGAAATAATACAACGCAACATTGATGTGCTGAACCAAAAAAAAAAGGATTTAACTGTTTGCTGAAAAATGTAAGTATGTAATGAATGTAACTAAATAATGTAACCATAACTACCAAAACATAATTTTTTAAAAAAAACTCACATCGTCGTCTAACCACTGCCCAAGAGTCTTTAATTTGTAGAACCACATTTTCAATGATATTGGGACAGACCCAAATACAAAAGAAGGCTCAATTATGTCGTTCTTTTCGGGGAATTTGTCCGTGCTTCAATATAAAAGCATATTAGTATACACGCTAAAATTAACAATGACCGTATTAGTATACACACTACCCAAAATCAGACTTGCACAGTCAATAATTAACATACTAATTAACAACTTAATTGTAAACAGTAACCTGGCAACCAACAAATATTAAAATCATAACCATAATAAAATAGTAACTAATACATAACTAAAAGGTAACCAAAACATAAAATAATAGTAACCAGAATATAAAATAATAGTAACCATAACATTTATTTAATATTAACCACATGTAGAACAGTAAAACAAATTTATTTGTTTCATAAAAAACTATAGCATTGTTAACAACAAAAAAACAAACCTTTTCATGTTGTTTAGTCCAACTTTAAACCATTGTTCAAACAATGCCTCTTCAAATTTCTAAGGAATATCCATGCATAATTTGGGGAATGCAGAAAGACGTGCAAGTGTTTGACTAGCACCCACTGCAGTAGATGATGAACCAGCCGATCTAAACGCTGCTGTATATGGAGACCGTAAAATGACACTTTTTGCAGGTTCACGGACAAGTCTACCACCAGCTTTGTGGACAATTTTCTACAACTCATCACACTTAAATATGTCCTGTGTTGTCAGAACCATATGATCAAGTGCATACATGCTTGCTGCCTCACATTTATTCCCCTTTTTCAATTGCCATAAAATGTAATATAAACGATTAGATTTTCTACCCAAAAAACACGCAATTAACTAATATATGCAATAACAAACTGACTGAACAATAACCAACAAACTAAAATGAACATACACTACTAGTAACCTAAACAACATAAAATAGAAACCAATTCATAATATAATAGTAACCAACAAACAATGTAAATAGATATAAATTGGTTACTATTTATTATAAATTTGGTTGCTAATTAATGTTTATTTGATTGCTTTAAAATTTTTAAATGAGTGCTACTGATTTCTTTATATTAATGGTTACTCATCAAATACATTGGTTACCTTCCTGCAACAAGTTGGTTACTGTCTAATGTTGTCTTGGTTACTGTATAACATTATACTATCTAATCTGTCTTGGTTACTGTCTAAGGCTGTCTTGGTTACTGCATAATATTACTGACTAATTCTGACTTGGTTATTGACTAATGCTGACTTGGTTACTGTGTAACATTATATTGGTTACTGACTAATGCTGACTTGGTTACTATGTAACATTGTAATGGTACTGACTTTGTTCTTGTGTAAAATTATAATGGTTAATGCATAGTATTACTAACTAATGCTGACTTGTTTATTGAAAAATAATGATTTGGTTCTTTGATAATAATATTCTTTCCTTTTACGACTCACATTTGTTCCCCTTTTTCAATTGACAGAAAAAGGTAATATATACGATTAGATTTTCTACCCAAAAACATGCAATTAACCAATATATGCAATAACAAACTGACTGGACAACAGCCAACAATCTAAAATGAACATATTTTACTAGTAACCTAAACAACATAAACTAGTAACCAAATTATAATATAATAGTAACCATAACACATATAATAGTAACCAAATCACAATATAATGGTAACCAAATCACAATATAATGGTAAGCAAAACATAAAGAGCATGTAAAAAAAATGATGGCATGTAATTATAACACTAACCTTATCAGCATCATACACAACAATCTTTTTCCCAATGTATTGGCTTAATATGTCAAAAGATGGCATGTCATTATTATTGTCAATCTGTGCAAAATAAAGAACCAGTTAATCATTAAAACAAAAGACAAATATCACATAACAAAACAAACAAATATGTCTAACCTTGACATTTTCTTCATCATCATTATTTTTTATTTCATGAGGTTCTACAACCATAACATCACGTTCAACTTCATTAACAATTTCAATTTCATTCACATCCTTCTTCTCAACGAAATTCAAGACATCATCACCATCATTATTCTTAATCAGATTTGAACCATCATCAACATCTTCATCAACACGTTCAACTTCATTATCAATTTCAATTTCATTCCCATCCTTCTTCTCAACGTCATTCAAGACATCATCACCATCATTATTCTTATTCACTTTTGAACCATCATCAACATCCTCATCAACATGGAGCTCCTCCACCATAACATCATGTTCACACTCTTTAACAACTTTAGTTTCAACCTCATCATTCTTCTCATCCACTTTCAACCCATCATCACCATACTCACCATCATCATCATCATTATAATTTCCTTTAACAACATCAGCATCCTCATCAGCAGCTTCATCACCTTCATCACCATCATCATCATCATCACCAGCATTGTCAGAATCAGAATCAGAATCAGAATAATAATCGTCATCAGAATCACCATCAACCTGTTTGTCCCCAATGTCTTTGATTGCGCGTAACTCATCTCTAATAATGGACCTAAGGTCCCTGCATAACTGAACATGTAAAAGCTGCATTTCCAACTTTCCAACTTCTATCTTCATTTCAGAAACTTTCTTCTCCAACGGCCTAAACCGTGCATCAATTGCCTCTTTAACAACAGATATATCAAACCCAATGTTGTCAGCCTTCACTTTTTTTTCAACCTTCTTGTCACCATCATCCCCATTAAAAAAGTGAAGCCCGCCCAAATTAAGCCGATCCTTCTCCTCGACCGTGGGAATCAAACTTTTATCCTCAGCTGAAAAACAATAAGTACACTTTAGTATATCATCTAACAAAGAATGTACAATTACATTAAACAAAGAATCATAAAATATAATCAGTAACCAAATACATATATACAGGTAACCAAATGTATAATAATTAGTAACCAAATAAATGTATAAAGGTAACTAAATATGTATATTCGGGTAACCAACAACATTGTTATTAGTAACCTGAATGTAATCTAATCAGTAACCAAATGTGAATATTCAAGTAACCAAAAACATTGTTATTATTAACATGCATATAAAATAATCAGTTACCAAACGTGTATATAAAGGTAACTAAGTACTTTGTTAATAGTAAACTTCACAAAATATTTTCAGTAACCAATTACATAACTAAAGGTAACCAATTACATTCTTAGTAGTAAAACTGCATACCTATCTGGAACAAAAAACTAAATCATTCAACTTGTCATTTGTAAGGGGCTTCATTAGCTCCTTCCATCTAAATAAACGGACATCCGACGGATGCTCGTCATTGCATATACCCCGAGTTTTGAATGTCGGAATAGTTTCAAACATAAACACTTGGAATACATAAGGAATCCCATTCAACTTGTACAATTTGGTATAATGATCCCTGTAGAAATTATATGTTGAAACACCATTCCTTACTTTTTTCAAACGCCCCTTCAAAGCATTGGACAAAGAGTACTTTGGCATCTCAAACACGACTTTCCCCCAAGGAAAAGTACTAACATCACCATAACACAAAAAATTAACCATTGCCCCATCCACATAATTTTTAAAAACTGTGGATATAATGAAATTAAAGACCAACAAAATCATTGACATCTTAATAGCCTCGTCATCGTCATCAAAAGTTGCCTTCCTATATACCCTACCTATACTACTACGTGTCACAACTTCGTCCCCAAAAAACTTACCAATAAGCATATTCTCCATACCTTTATATGCAGTTATATCATCCTCACCTTGCCATCTCAACCCAGAAATCAGACAAAACTCAGGCAAACCAAACCTGACCCTTTTCTCCCTGAACAAAAACCACATTTAACCGTCATCCCTCTGGTGAACCTCCCTTACAAGAGCGTGGTGAATAATCTGGGAATACATTTGGTGCTCACTAAACTCCAGAAAATTCCAAAAAACATGTTGCCTTAAACTTTTCCAGTTGACTCTGGTTCAATTTATTTGCAATAATGCTGGGGACTTCCATGTCGCACCAATATATAACTTTTCCAGTGAATTTTTTGTTGCATTCCTCATAGTAAAGATCCCATAACTGTAAGTAAACAAAATCAGATTTACAAAGTTAACCAAACAGTTATATGATAGTAACCAAAACAACATAAACAAGTAACCAAAAAAGCATTACTCAGTAACCAAGTTAGCATTATTCAAGAATTGTCGTCGTAATTAGACAAAGAACCAAAGATAATGTTACATTTGTCTAATCTTTGCTTTGATTCTTATGTAACATTATATCTTGTCTAATACTGTTTAATGCAACATTATATTTATGTTTTGGTTAGATAGTATAATGGTCACAAAGTAACAATACTGAATGTTTTGACTCCAAAATGCATTTGAAAATATGTCTTATATTATGGTTACTAAATAGATATAAATTGGTTACTACTGTTTATTATAAATTTGGTTGCTGAATAATGTTTATTTGATTGCTTTAAAATTTTTAAATGAGTTCTATTGATTGTTTTTATATTAATGGTTACTCATCAAATACATTGGTTACCTTCATGCAACATTCTGGTTACTGTCTAATGCATTTGTTACCAAGCATGTGGTTACCAAGCATTAGTCAGTAATATTATGCAGTAACCAATACAATATTAATCAGTAACCAATTCAACATTAGACAGTAACCAATATAATGTTACATAGTAACCAAGACATCATTAGACAGTATTATGGTTACACGAATTAAGATAAGATAGATAAGAATTAACAACATATTGCGGGGAAGGTAACCAATGTATATTTATATTAATGGTTACTCATCAAATACATTGGTTACCTTCCCGCAACATCTTTGTTATCGCCTAATGTCATGTTTGTCTTGATTATGTGTAATGTTGTCTTTGGTTAATCGCCTAATGTCTATCTTTGTCTTTTCTATTTAATGTTGTCTTGGTTATTGCATAATATTACTGACTAATGGTGACCTAGTATCAAATTACTCATCAAATACATTTGTTACCTTCATACAACATGCTGGTTACTATCTAATGCATTGGTTACCAAGCATGTGGTTACAAAGCATTAGTCAGTAATATTATGCAGTAACCAATAAAGCATTAGTTAGTAACCAATTTAGCATTATACAGTAACCAATATAATATTACATAGTAACCAAGACAGCATTAGACAGTAACCAAGACAACATTAGACAGTAACCAAGACAACATTAGACAGTAACCAAGACAACATTAGACAGTATAATGTTACACAGTAACCAATTCAGCATACCAAAATCTAACACCAAACATTTATATGATCGTAACAATAACAAAATTTAAATTAACATACCTTTAAAATTCTTTGTGTTGGAATTATCTTCTGGATAACCAATTGACCTTCGGTCTTAACAGGGACATCAAAATCAGAATCTAATTGCACTTCAGAATGTTTGATATCACTATGTATCACCAACCTATTCTCATTCTTTCTCGATTTCTGACCTACATCCTTCCCCTTCCCCTTCCCCTTGTTGTCCACAACAAACTTCTTTAAGTCCTTAACAGAATCACCCTCCGTGATTCTTTTCCTCTTTCCATCCTTCTTCCTTGTATCAACCATTCTATACAAAACATAAAAATAACACAAACCCAAACAATCAATACTCCATTATGTTAGTAAACTACTTTAATAGATAATACATTAAACTATTTAGAAAATACTCACTTGAAACAATAATAAACACCAGAATCGATCAATGGAGAAGAAGAAACCAAATGAACCACAGTGCAACAACGATAACGAGTAAGAACGACAATGACGAACAACTAAACGAAGATGGCGAACAACTAAACGAAGATGATAACGAATAATGATCACGAAAATGTAGAGTAAATCACCGGAAACGATCAATAGATATGAAGAACGCACGAACAAAAGCGAGCAACAAGGGTTTCGGTATGCAGAACAAGGGTTTGTAACTGAAGAGTCCCAATCAAATGATTGATGGCGGTTATCACGTGTTTCAAAAAAATCCAACCCTTTGCCATGTCAACCCATTAATATTAATCCATTATATTAAAGACTCTTAATTGTATTAGTATTGTAAATAAATATGATGAAATGTCATATTTTTGTAATTATTTTATGGGTGTATGATTATTGTAATTATTTTTAAAAATGTACTATAATATGTAATTAACTCAAGAATTTTTGTGCATTTTTGGTTTGGGTTTTTGGAGATTTTGGGCTTTTGGACTTTAATTGTCATGTGCATAAATTTAATTTAAACGTATTTTTACAACATACTGAACGCATTAAATGCTGATAAGTTTTGGATGAAAAATAAAAAATAAAAATCTTAATTTATAATGGAAAGAAAAAAATAAAAAAATTATACATTATTCATTCTAAAATTAGAGAAATATTTGTAAAATGACGACTTTTAAAAATAATTTTATTTTCTCAAATATAATCTTAGTATTTACTAGGAATTCAGTTGTGGTGGTGTGATATTGAACATGGTAGTAAAAAAGTAATGACATATTTTAGGAACATCATGTTACTTTATAGTCTGAAAATAGAAATGTATCTCTAATTTTGAAATGGATATAAAAACAAATGTATCTCTAATTTTGGAATAGAATAAATATGTTTTCTTTCATCATGTTGTTAGTTTATAAAAATATGGTAAGAAAACTAAGGGTGTAAATGAGTCGAACCGGAGCGAACAAAGAGCTACTCGAATTTGACTCGAAATGATAAATTAGTACTCGAATTCAGCTCGAATTCGAATTATATTTGAAAAATCCTACTCAGATTCGACTCGACTCGAATATTTATTACTTGAATTCGATCCGACTCGACTCAAATATTTATTCAAACTACTCGTGAGCTTCAAATTCAAGCTCGAATTCGAGTCTCCACATAATAACTAGTTTTATAATAAATATAATTATAAATTAAATTTGTTATTTTACTTAAAAACGAGAAAATATATTTATTATTACACTTTACAAATATAAAATATCAATTAAAATTTAAAACAAAACAAAATAATAACTAATTATCCTAATTTGATTTAAATTTATATATATTATAAGAGAATGTATCGAACATCTAATAGAATATGTATTAACCGAGTATGTATCGAATCATAATAAAAAATTTGAGTAGTTTGAATCTTAAACGAGTCAAGTATAACCTTGCTCAGATTCTACTCATATTTTTACTCGAACTATTTTTAATGCTCAGATTTGGATCATATTATTAACGAATCCGAGTCTCGCTCGTATCTTTTTGAGTCGAGCCCAAATCGAGCCCGAACTGTGTTGGCTCGTTTATAGCCTTAAAGAAAACTGTAGTTTTATATTTAGATTACTAACTTTATCTTAACTTAGTTTTATAGTGTTTATAATGTAAGAGAGTATGATAGGATTTTAAAATATTTGTTTATATTTTATGTCTATTTCTTTTTCTTTCTTTTTTTTCATGTCCATTGAAAAACTTAGTAACAATATAATTGGCTATAAAATTTAAAACTTAAATTCTTCGTCTATTATTTTTTGTCAATTTTAAAACTCAGTAACACAGTCAACAAAACACACTTTTTCAACACCCAAAGCTTGCTAAAAAGAACAAACAATATTGAGCTATCCCAATGTTGCCTTTCATTTGTGAAACTAGTCTCTCACGCTTGATAACAACAATTAGGTGGGGGTTTGATTCGCCGAATAGAAATTTGATGTAATGTGTAAGACCCCAACTTTTTATGAATAAAGATTTAATTTTTTTCTAAATAATAAAGTGTTGATTTGATATAATGTTATAATTATGGGTGATATGTGAATATTTTGCAAAGTAAGCAAGTTGTCATAAAATATTCGTTTTGTCATGGAATATTTTTTTTATCGGTGAATATCCGTACGACGGGGCAAACATGGTGGACCACATAACAGAATAACTATCGGATATAGAAAGCGACTGAAATAACTTTTTTATAAAAAAAAATAACGGCAAAACTTTTACCGTTAACTATTGAAATACCCGGTGATAAAAGTACAGTAATACACGTGGTTGCACAATAGCACATTGTATTGCACATTATCTTTGATTATTGATTCTTACGTAAGAAGTCACTCAGTATTCAATAATTGTCGCAGTAGTTGCTGCATAGTATCTCAATAATTGTTACAATAACATCTGTGCAATATTTTATATTATTTGAATAATATTATTAGTTAGCATTATTGAAAATGTCTAGAAAGTGCTGTCGAGAAAAAGGGTTAGGTTATATAATTGCGCACCAATAAGGATAAATCCTTATCAGAAAACCCCCTCTTTCTTAGGAATAATTTGGTTGTTAATATTTTGAGCTCATAAAATTAATTGTGAATAATTATTATGTGTTGGATATTGGTTCAAATTTGATATAAATAAAGGAATTTAGCATGAAACACTTGTTGAAAGTTTAGCACATTTTTTCTATGGAATCACAACTATTTTCTCTAATAAAATATTCATTCAAATATATTATAATTATTTCAATAATATATATATATATATATATATATATATATATATATATATATTATTAGACACCTCCAAAATTAGGTATCGTCACCCATCTTGGGTACTTGACTTACATGGTACATAAATTCAAATACAACTTAATAATACAAATATGGGTAATACAATACGACAAAACATAAATCGTGAGATTGAATACAAATATTGTCTACTAGAGATTATACAAACTCAAAAGGAGTCCTTATTACAATTATTATTACACTATTTCACGAGAATAGTGAGGACTACTAATCTTATCATACAATCCGTCACTCCGTTTCCCATTAGTCCTTGCTACGTTCTCATTTCACAGAGAACAATAAAAGTAAAGGGTGAGCTCAACTAGCCCGATGGGAAATATTATGACTAAGATAATGCGAGAATATATTATCGTTAGCATCCAACGATGTTAAAGCGATACAATATAACAACCATCAAGTTTAACTACGGTGAACAAGCAATCCATTAAAAAGAGTCAAGTAGAGAATAAAATCTACTATCTTTTATGATTTAGAAGGTTTTTCATTATTTTTATCATTTGGGACTCGACAATAAATAATCCACATCATCGAATCACCCTACACTCTGGCCAAGGATATTCTTTAGTATCACGACCACAATTATCCATGCACTACGGGCCAAGAATATTTGTGTGTTCAATAATGGTCATGATCATGCCAACAACTGTCCATCAATGCTCTACGGGCCAATGAGGACTTTTTCCACATCATTTGTAACATTACGGTTTTGATTACACCAAATAATCCCTGGTCATAATCATACCAAGTCCATCTATGCACTATAGGCAACAGATGACTTTCAACAAAATATAAACATGAGGATGATGACAATGATATAAGAATTCAATAAAACAATTACAAGAATTAATTTATCTAGGAACTAATAACGTCTAAATTGTCAACATGATACTGCTTTGTAGAGTAAAATTCAAGAATGCTCAGAAGAATATTTCCATGAAAAGATACTGGATGAAGCGCAAATATCAAGGATATTCCACTAATTTCATGGAGTATATAAGTCAAAACTTTAATCAACTGAGTATAATAAGGAGTGGAATAACAAAAGAAATCACCAGGCATGCGATAGACCGCATATGCATGCGAGTTATTCCAACGAATAATAAATAACGGAATCGGTCCCAAAGCGTAAAAGCAGACGATATGATGAGATATTCAACGGAATAATAATAAAGATGGAATCGGTCCGGCGTAAAAGCGCCTGAGACATGATATTCAACAGAATAATAAAAAGGCGGAATCGGTCGTGAAACGCACTGAGCGAGGATATTCCAACGAGAATAATAAAGACGGAATCGAATCCGGCGTAAAATGCCTGAGCAGGATATTCCAATGAGAATAATAAAGAGCGGAACCGAGGTCCGGCGTAAAAACGCATTGTGAACGGATGTTCCAATGAGAATGATAAAGAATGGAACAATGAAAGAATTTCACCAAGTATAGGGTAGCCAGCGTATCTGAGTTATTCAATGAGAATAATAAAGAATGGAATAACGAAGTTCTCTTCATGAAGACGAAAAGAAAGAAATAATACTCCTACCTTGGAAAAAAAGCTGATCTTTGGAATAGTGAGGTAGCAGATTTCTCTTCTTCTTTCTCTCTATAATTTCTCTCTATAATAATCGCTCTAAAGCTTTTGTGAATTGGTGAGAAATGAAGGAAGAATGTGCTTCTATTTATAGGAAAATATAGTTTTGATAATTGCACGTTTTGGGGCTCGAAAATTACAGTCTGATACCTCCACTTTTCTTTTATTTATAATTTAGTCCTGCAAGTATTATCAATCTTGCACCAACTCCCCTAATAGTAAATAATGTGAATCAATAGTTCAATCATGTGAATCAATAGTATAATCATGTGAAAAATATGAATTTCAGTATAGTACCTCCATCTATACCTCCATTTTTAATTTTGTCATGCAAGTATTATCAATCTTGCACCAACTCCCCTAATAGTAAATAATGTGATTCAATAGTACACATATTTGAACAAATAGTTATATAAGCATGTGAATTAGTAGCAATTAATTGCTCATTTAACTAACACATACAATTCCAACATAATGAAACTATTTTTATCAAAAATATAAATTTTGAAATTTTGAAGTTTGACTTTTCCAAAAAAGTCAATTGTTGACTTTTTGACCAAATAGTGAATCTCGGAAAATTTTGTGTTCATAGACTATTTTTACTAATTTCGTCGTTCCGGACTCAAATATCACGTCCGTGTCTCCAAATTCAACTCCGAACAACATTCATTATTAATATTATAACTCACAATATTTATCAACCAGGTCGTTCCCAGGAAAGAGGGGGCTTTCCAATAAGGATTTCTCCTGATTGGCGCACATTAGGTGACCAAACCTCTCCTCGATGTGAACTTCTAGAGATTGTAAATATTGCAATTTATAATATGAATAACTTTGTCGTCTCAAGTATTGATTTAATAAAAAAAATATTTTATCTGAGGATGATCTTTGTGACAATAATTGAATCAATAATATGATAGATATGATCTGAATGATTCTTTGTAGCAATAATTGAGTATAACCGAGTGACTTCTCACGTAAGCATCAATAATCAATCTGGTGTTATTGCTACTATGCAACCACGCCAGTATTCTTTGTACTTTTAACACCGGTGTTTCAGCGATTAACGCTAAAACTTCCAGTTATTTTCATAAAAGTATTTTTATGCGTTTTCTCAATCAAACAATAATAATTCCGTTAATGGGTGTCCACCAATGATTGTCTTGTTGTACGAATATTCCTGTTAAAACGAATATTCCCCAGACCAATCGAATATTATATAACAACTTGCGTACTTTGAAAAATTTGTAAATATTACCCACAACTATAACATTATATCAAATCCACACCATAATATTCAAAAATATATTTTGAGAAAATTTAATCTTTATTCAATAAGTTGGGGTCTTACAACCTCCCCTTCTTCCTCGAAATTAGGGTGCGTACCTGGTATGTCGAAGAGGTAAGGATATCTTGATTTCATCTCAGATTCTAACTCCCAGGTCATTTCTTCCACATCGTGGTTTCTCCACAAAACTTTGACTTGAGGTATAACCTTGGAGCGTAGAATATGATCCTTTTTATCCAAGATTTTAACAGGTAACTCTTCATACATTAAATCTTCCTCTATCTCGTCTGGTTGTAATTCAATAATGTGGTTCGAGTCTTTCACATATTTACATAACATATATATGTGAAAAACTTTATGAACACGAGACATACATGGCGGTAAAGCGAGTCTATACGCCACAGTTCCTACTCGATCGAGGATTAAAAATGGGCCAATGAATCGAGGGTTGAGCTTTCCTCTCTTTCCAAATCTTGTAACTCCCTTCCATGGTGCAACACGTAATAACACATGATCTCCAATATCGAATTCCACGTCCTTTCGATGAAGAATTATGGTTAAGGCCCAAACCAAGAAAAGAAACCGCGGATCAAACCGATGGGTAATAACCAATTGGGCAACCCATGGGGTGACCCATGGGGCAAGAGGGGCGGCCACTTGGCCACCAAGTAAACTTGGTGGCTAAGTCTTGGAGGAGGTGGGAATAGTAAGGAGGTGGAGGGGCGAAATGACTAAATTACCCCTAACTTTGGTTTTCTAGAAATAAGAAGCTCATTTATTTGTTTTAAGATTTTGAAAATCCTAGACATTTGAGAGAGAGAGAGAGAGAGAGAGAGAACTCGGATGGGAGGGAGAAGGAAGAGCATGAGCATGAATGATCAGATCGAAAGTGTTCTTGAAATAGAAAAGCTTGCAAATCGCCGGCTTTGTCTATCGGAAGAAAAATAAGAAGAAGAGGTAATCTAAAACCTAGTTTCTTCTAATATTTTTCTTTAAGATTTCTATGTCAAAAACATATCCTTACCTCTTCGACATACCAGGTACGCACCCTAATTTCGAGGACGAAATTTCATAAGAAGGGGAGGTTGTAAGACCCCAACTTTTTGAATAAAGATTAAATTTTCTCAAAATATATTTTTGAATATTATGGTGTGGATTTGATATAATGTTATAGTTGTGGGTAATATTTACAAATTTTTCAAAGTACGCAAGTTGTTATATAATATTCGATTGGTCGGGGAATATTCGTTTTAACAGGGAATATTCGTACAACGACACAATCATTGGTGGACCCCACAACGGAATTATTGTTGGATTGAGAAAACGACAAAAATACTTTATGAAAATAACTACGAAGTTTTATCGTTAACTATTGAAACACCTTGTTAAAAGTAATACGATGCTGCGTGGTTGCATAAGAGCACACCTGTATTGATTATTGATGCTTTACGTGAGAAGTCACTCATTTATACTCAATTATTGCTACAAAGAATTGCGATCATATCTATCATATTATTGATTCAATTATTGTCACAAAGATCATCCGTGATAAAATGTTTTTTTATTAAATCAATACTTGAGACGATTAAAGTTATTCATATTATAAATTGCAATATTTATAATGTCTAGAGTTCACAAAGGAGAGGTTTGTCACCTAATCGCTTGCCAATAAGGAGAAATCCTTATCGAAAGCCCTCTTCCTCGAACCCACCTCCGTTGATAAATATTATGAGTTATAATATTAATAATGAATGTTGGTCGGAGTTGAATTTGGAGACACGGGCGTGATATTTGAGTCCGGAATGACGAAATTAGTAAAAATAGTCTATAAACATAAAATTTTCCGAGATTCACTATTTGGTCAAAAAGTCAACAGTTGACTATTTTGGGAAAAAGTCAAATTTCAAAATTTCAAAATTTATATTTTTGATAAAAATAGTTTCATTATGTTGGAATTGTTTGTGTTAGTGAAAATCTACATTTATTCCGATGATAATTAATGTCTAAGGGTTATATTGATAAATCGGGTAATTTATCGGATAAATGAGCAATTAATTGCTACTAATTCACATGCTTATATAACAATTTGTTCACATATGTGTACTATTGAATCACATTATTTACTATTAGGGGAGTTGGTGCAAGATTGATAATACTTGCATGACAAAATTAAAAATGGAGGTACAGATGGAGGTATTATACTGAAATTCGTATTTTTCACATGATTATACTATTGATTCATATGATTGAACTATTGATTCACATTATTTACTATTAGGGGAGTTGGTGCAAGATTGATAATACTTGCAGGACTAAATTATAAATGAAAGAAAAGTTGGAGGTATTGTACTGTAATTTTCGAGCCCCAAACCGTGCAATTATCGAAACAATATTTTCCTATAAATAGAAGCTCATTCTTCCTTCATTTCTTACCATTCACAAAAGCTTTAGAGCGATTATTATAGAGAGAAATTATAGAGAGAAAGAAGAAGAGAAATCTGCTACCTCACTATTCTAGTATCTAATTTTTTCCAAGGTAGGGAGTATTATTTCTTTCTTTCGTCTTCATGAAGAGAACTTCTGTTATTTCATTCTTTATTATTCTCATTGAATAACTCAGATACACCTGCCACCCTATACTTGGTGAAATTCTTTTGTTGTTCCATTCTTTATCATTCTGCTGGAACATCCTGCTCATATGTTTCTACGCCGACCGGGTTCCGCTTTTTATTATTCTCATTAGAATATCCTCGCTCAGGCGCTTTTACGCCGAATCGATTCCGCTCTTTACTATTCTCGTGGAATATCCTCGTTTGGCATGCGCTTCTACGCCGCACTGATTCCGCCTTTTATTATTCTCGCTGGAGTATCCTCGTCATAAGGCTTTTACGCGACCGATTCCGCCTTTTATAATTTCGTTGAATATCCTCGTCTGCATGCGCTTTACGCCGGACGATTCCGTTATTTATTATTCTGTTGGAATAACCTGCCTATGCGGTCTATCGCATGCCTGGTGATTTCTTTTGTTATTCCATTCCTTATTATACTCAGTTGGATAATGTTTTAACTTGTATACTCCATGAAATTAGTGGAATATCCTTGATATTTGCGCTTCATCCAGTATCTTTTCATGGAAATATTCTTCTGAGCATTCTTGAATTTTACTCTACAAAGCAGTATCATGTTGACAATTTGGACGTTATTAGTTCCTGGAAAAATTAATTCTTGAATCTTATATCATTGTCATCATCCTCATGTTTATATTTTATTGAAAGTCATCTGTGGCCTATAGTGCATAGATGGACTTGGTATGATTATGACCAGGGATTATTCGGTGTAATCATGACCGTAATGTTACAAATGATGTGGAAAAAGTCCTCATTGGCCCGTAGAGCATTGATGGACAATTGTTGGCATGATCATGACCATTATTGAATACACAAATATTCTTGGCCCATAGTGCATGGATAATTGTGGTCGTGATACTAAAGAATATCCTCGGTCAGAAAAGGTGGGTAATTCGATGATGTGGATTATTTATTGTCGAGTCCCAAATGATAAAAGTGATGAAAACCTTCTAAATCATAAAAGATAGTAGATTTTATTCTCTACTTGACTCTTTTAATGGATTGTTTGTTCTGCTACGCTTAAACTTGATGGTTGTTATATTGTATCGCTTTAACATCATTGAAGGCTAACGATAATATATTCTCGCATTATCTTAGTCATAATATTTCCTATTGGGCTAGTTGAGCTCACCTTTTACTTTTATTGTTCTCTTCAGAAATGAGAACGAAAGGTGGACTAGTCGGGGAACTGAGTGACTTTTATTGTATGATAGCATTAGTAGTCCTCACTATTCTGTGAAATATTGTAATAATAATTATAATAAGGACTCCTTTTGAGTTTGTATAATCTATAGTAGACAATATTTGTATTCAAACTCACAGCTTATGTTTTGTTGTATTGTACATGACAGTTGTATTATTAAGTTGTATTTGGATTTATGTACCATGTAAGTGGCGACCCAAGATGGGTGACGTATACCTAATTTTGGGGGCATCACAGTTGGTATCAAAGCTTAGGGATATGATCCCTGACTAAGATGTGAGACTAGAACTAGGAGGGGAGAGACGGGGAGTTCCTTCGCTAGTATGACCTACCTAAGTTTATTTGGTATTTGATTGGTCATCGAGTATAGTGATAATATGTTGCATGTCAATTAACCCTTGTTTTGTGGCGGTGTTTGAAAATGGCATCCAGAATGTTGAGAACATCAATGGAGCACATGAGACCGCTTGAGTCTCTACAGGATCAATAACTGTGACAACGTGCATCGTGAGGCGGCGACAATCCTCATGCAAACAACAACACTAACCAAATGATGAACGATGGAATGTTTCGAGGCTTCATGCAATTCATGCAACATCAAAGTAGAGCGGCTCCTGTTCAAAATGCAGTGTAAACACAGGAAACTCTCGGACGGTCACCGCTAAACAGTTCAAGGAGCTGGGACCACCGGAGTTTATTGGAGAGCCAAAACCACTTAAGGCGGAAGCATGGATAAAGTAAATAACCAAGATATTTGATGTCTTGGGATGCTCAGAGGAGCAAAAGGTTCCCTTTGCCACCTTTATGTTGCGTGAAGAAGCAGATTACTGGTGGGAATCTGTAAAATGTACCCAGCCTGACGCACTCAAGATGTCTTGGGAAAAGTTGCAAGAGCTGTTCAACAACAAGTACTTTCCCGAAAGTATTCGTCATATGAAGGAGGTGGAGTTTATCAAGTTGGAACAAAACAATATGACCGTGTCCCAATACGAGGCTAAATTTGCGGAGTTATCCCGGTTTGCATCCCATTTAGTCGATAATGAGGAGCGAATGACACGAATGTTTTTAAGAGGTTTGAAACCGGAGATTCGTCAATATCTTATTTCTCATAAACTGTGTTTCTACTCAGATGTTGTAAATAGGGCTCAGTTATTGGAGCGCGGTAACGAGTCAACGCAACCAAGAGAAAGCAGCCGGCAACATGAAAATACTAGTGGTATCAGTCATCGAAGCGGTGACAACAAACATGGAGGGAATCAACATGCCAGAAATTGTAAACACTTCGGTGGTAATCATGGCCAAGACAGTAAAAATGGACATTTCAAGAAAAGGAGATTCAACAATGATGGAAAGACGTCAGCACCAGCAACCGTGGTTAAGGAAGGAGAATGACCACCTATCATATGCTTCAAATTCGGAGGGGAGGGATATATCAGTCCAAACTGCGCGATGCCATCCAAAGCGTGTTATAATTATGGAAGAGAAGGTCACCTAGCCCGATTTTGTCGTTCACCGAAGACAAGTTAAGCTAGGATGGAGGCACCAAAGGCCGTCCCAGAAAAGTCAAAGCTGGTGGTGCAAGGGAGAGCATTTGTTGTGACCTCCCAGAAAGCAAGGAACCCGAACGAGGTCATCACGGGTAAGCTTATCATAAACTCTAGTGAAGTCTATAACTTATTTGATACCGGTTCTACCCATTCTTTTATTTCTCCTACTTGCGCTCAACGTTTAAATTTTACTCCGGAGAAATTAGACTTTGACTTATCTGTTGAAACTCCATTAGGAGGAACCTTCATTACATCCACTGTTTATAAGTCTTGTTTGATTCAAATCGATAACCGCGTGTTACCTGTCGATCTTATCTCCTTAAAAATACTTGCATTTGACGTGATTCTAGGGATTGATTGGTTAACTACTCATCATGCTAAAATTGATTGTTTTCGTAAGGTTGTTAGCTTTCATATTCCCAATAAACCTATTATGCGAATTCAAGCGACCAAACCATTAAAATCAATTACGGTCATCTCAAGCCACAAAGCTATTCGTTTATTGAAAAATGGATGTCAAGCTTTCTTAGCTCATGTCACGGATTTAAACAAAAATAAGTCAGATTTGAAGGATATTTCTATTGTTAATAAATTTCCTGACGTATTCCTGTAGAACTTCCCGGCCTACCCCGAGGCGTGAAGTTGAATTTTTATCGACCTTGAACCCAAAGACAAAACCCATTTCCAAAGCCCCATATCGAATGGCTCCTATTGAACTTCGTGAGTTAAAGACCCAATTGCAGGAATTGTTGTTAGACATTGGTTTCATTCGGCCCTAAGACGCCTCCTTGGGGTGCTCCTGCTCTATTCGTGAAGAAGAAAGATGGGAGTTTGCGACTTTGTATTGATTATCGGGAGTTGAATCATGTCACCATCAAAAATAGGTACCCATTTCCACGTGGTGATGACCTGTTGATCGCCACAAGGAGCACAATTTTTTCAAAGATCGATATTCGCTTACGGATATCATCAATTTGAAGGTTAAAACGAGGATATTCCAAAGACGCCTTGAAACTCGATGACGGCATTATGAATTCTTAGTCATGTCTTTTGGATTGACTAATGCTCCTGCTGCCTTCATGGATATGATGAACCGAGTATTCAAGGAATATTTGGATCACTTTGTGGTCGTCTTTATTGATGGCATCCTTATTTATTCCAAAAGCCGTGAAGATCATGAGCAACACTTGAGACTGATACTCCAAAAGCTTTGTGAATATAAGCTTTATGCCAAGTTAAAGAAATGCGAGTTCTAGCTTGAGGAAGTAGCATTCCTTGGGCACGTAGTATCAAGTCATGGAATATCCGTTGACCCGACAAAGATTGAAGCTATTCAAAGCTGGGAGCAACCCAAATCAGTGACCGAAGTACGTAGCTTTCTCGGTTTAGCTGGTTATTATCAGATATTCGTGGAAGGATTTTCTTGAATATCTTCTCCATTAACGCAGCTGACTCGGAAAGATACAAAGTTCGGTTGGAGCGAGGAGTGTGAGAAGAGTTTTCAAGAACTCAAAAAGAGACTCATTTCAAAGACTGCTCGACAATACCATCCGGTTCGGAGGATTTGTCATCTACAAATGATGCTTCGCAAAGGAAGGGTTAGGATGTGTTCTCATGCAACATGGGAAAGTCATAGCCTATGCCTCAAGACAACTCAAAGAATATGAGAGGAATTATCCTACTCATGATCTAGAGAGTTAGCATTGTTTTCGCACTTAAAATTTGGAGGCATTACTTGTATGGAGAGAAAGTGGAGATCTTTACGGATCATAAAAGTCTCAAATATTTCTTCACTCAAAAGGAACTCTACATGCGACAACGACGTTGGCTTGAACTGTTGAAAGATTATGATCATACCATCCAATACCATCCTGGAAAAGTGAACGTGGTAGCTGATGCACTGAGTAGAAGATCATATGCGGGTACGAGTGCAATATTGTCAACGCAAAGGCCCATTTTGTATGACTTGCAAAGGATGGAGTTCGAGATAAAGACTCCAGGGACCCACATGATGATGGAAAACATACGAGTAGAACCGACTTTAATCGATAAAGTTAAAGCTGCTCAAGCTACAGACCTGGAGCTAATGCGTATGAAGAAGAAAGTGCAAGAAGGTGCTATGCCGGAAGCAAGAATGGATGAGGAAGGAATACTTCGAGTCAACTCCAGACTTTGTGTTCCTAACAACCCTGATTTAAAGTATAAAATCATGATGGAGGCACACAACACATCGTTTGCAATCCATCCTGGGAGTACCAAATTGTATCGTGATCTTCGACATACATTTTGGTGGAGCAATATGAAGAGAGAGATAGCAGAGTTTATCTCAAGGTGTTTAACTTGTCAACGAGTCAAGGCGGAGCATCAAGTACCAAAAGGTCCATTGCAACCACTTGAAATTGCGAGAATGGAAGTGGGAACACATTACCATGGATTTCAAGCATCGGTCTTCCCAAGGTTTCTCAAGGCATAGATGCAATTTGGGTCATTGTTGATAGATTGACCAAGTCTGCTCATTTCTTACCTATACGAGAAACTTATACACTTGAACGTCTTGCTCGTATGTACATAAACGAGATTGTAAGACTGCATGGTATGCCAGTATCCATAGTTTCTGATCGAGACCCAAGATTCACTTCAAGATTTTGGGTTAGTTTACAAAAAGCTATGGGCACAGATTTACGATTTAGCTTGGCATATCATCCTCAGACGGACGGTCAGTCGGAGAGGACCATTCAAACTCTTGAAGATCTATTAAGACTCTGTGTCCTTGACTTCAAGAGAAGTTGGGATAAGTTCCTTCCATTGGTGGAGTATTCCTACAACAACAGTTATTAAGCAAGTATTGGCATGGCTCCATTTGAGGCGTTGTATGGAAGAAAGTGTCGTTCTCCAGTATGTTGGGATGAGGTGGGTGAAGCAACTTTGTTGGGACCGGAGTAGGTACATATGACTATGAAAAAGATTCAAACGATCCGATAACGTATAAAAAGCTCACAAGATCGACAAAAGAGTTATGCTGATCTTCATCGAAAGGACGTGGAATTCGATATTGGAGATCATGTGTTATTACGTGTTGCTCCATGGAAGGGAGTTACAAGATTTGGAAAGAGAGGAAAGCTCAACCCTCGATTCATTGGCCCATTTTTAATCCTCAATCGAGTAGGAACTGTGGCGTATAGACTCGCTTTACCGCCATGTATGTCTCGTGTTCATAACGTTTTTCACATATATATGTTATGTAAATATGTGAAAGACCTGAACCACATTATTGAATTAGAACCAGACAAGATAGAGAAAGATTTAATGTATGAAGAGTTACCTGTTAAAATATTGGATAAAAAGGATCATATTCTACGCTCCAAGGTTATACCTCAAGTCAAAGTTTTGTGGAGAAACCACAATGTGGAAGAAATGACCTGGGAGTTAGAATCTGAGATGAAATCAAGATATCCTTACCTCTTCGACATACCAGGTACGCACCCTAATTTCGAGGACGAAATTTCATAAGAAGGGGAGGTTGTAAGACCCCAAATTTTTGAATAAAGATTAAATTTTCTCAAAATATATTTTTGAATATTATGGTGTGGAGTTGATATAATGTTATAGTTGTGGGTAATATTTACAAATTTTGCAAAGTACGCAAGTTGTTATATAATATTCGATTGGTGGGGAATATTCATTTTAACAGGAATATTCGTACAAACGACACAATCATTGGTGGACCCTCATAACGGAATTATTGTTTGATTGAGAAAACGACAAAAATACTTTTTATGAAAATAACTACGAAAAGTTTTACCGTTAACTGTTGAAACACCTTGTTAAAAGTATAATAATACGCATGGTTGCATTGTAACACCAGTATTGATTATTGATGCTTACGTGAGAAGTCACTCAGTTATACTCAATTATTGCTACAGTAATTGCTGCATCATATCTATCATATTATTGATTCAATTATTGTTACAGTATCATCTGCATAAAATGTTTTTTTATTAAATCAATACTTAAGACGACAAAGTTATTCATATTATAAATTTCAATATTTACAATGTCTAGAAGTTCTGTCAAGGAGAGGTTTGGTCACCTAATTGCGCGCCAATTGGGAGAAATCCTTATTGGAAAGCCCCCTCTTTCCTGGGAACCACCTGGTTGATAAATATTGTGAGTTATAATATTAATAATGAATGTTGTTCGGAGTTGAATTTGGAGACACGGACGTGATATTTGAGTCCTAACGCATTTAAATTAGTAAAAATAGTCTATAAACACAAAATTTTCCGATATTCACTATTTGGTCAAAAAGTCAACAGTTGACTTTTTTGGGAAAAGTCAAACTTCAAAATTTTAAAATTTATATTTTTGATAAAAATAGTTTCATTATGTTGGAATTGTTTGTGTTAGTGAAAATCGATATTTATTCCGATGATAATTGATGTCTAGGGGTAGTGGTGAGCGATTATAACCGAACCGAAATGCCTATTCGGTTATAACCGAAAACCGAAATGTCGACAAAATAACTATCCGAAATGCTAACCGAATTTTAGAACTAACCGAATTACCGAATGCACAATTCGGTAATTCGGATAATAACCGAACCTGTGCACTTGATTAAAATTAAGCATAAAGCAACATCCATTCATCTAACATAAACATTAAACAGTTGACAGTATTACATGATTACATCCAACATCCAACATCCAACAACATGAGCAACAAGCCAACAAATACAGCAGCAAATTAAGTTAATTAACTGTTACAAATTAACAAGACTCCATGAGATATCCCAAGTTCCGAACAAGCAACAAGCAACAAGCCAACAGGAACATCAACTCAGCAACAAGAAGAAGCCAACAGCAACATGACTTTATGAGATATCCCAAGTTCCCAACAACGTTAAGTTGCTATCGACCAATGCATAATAGAAGTCGAGAACAAAGAACTCAAAGAAGTCGACAACAAGCAAGCAAGCCAAGTAAGGCGAGAAGCCAATGAATCGCAGATCTGCAAATCAACACAGATTATATACAATTTCTCCCGACTCTCTGTTATGAAACAAAGAAAGACCTAAATACACCCCTGCATCAGAAGTTATTTTCATACAAGTAATGGATTGAATAATCTCCCTTCAAAACTCTCTATTAGCATTCCCAAAAGAAATAATTTAGATTGTGCAACCTAAGTTCTTCTATGCCCGATTTAAAGAAGAAATCATTTAACAAAGAAATTAAGTGACTAATATTAGAAGGATTAGCTCTACAGAATAGGAGAATATCATCAACAAAAAATAAATGGGAGATACCACTAGAGCCCCTGGCCAATTGAATAGGGTAAAAACTTTTCTTTAACTCCCCTTCATGGAGTTTAATAGATAAACCATTAAGGCATAAAATAAAAATATAAGGAGAAATAGGATCACCTTATCTAAGACCACACTATACGAGGTCAAAAAAGCTCACTCATTTGACCTTGCTATTTTAGGGAAAAAGACAGAAGAAATATAAGAGAAAACAAAGAAATGGTTACGTTCAGAGTATGCTTATTGGCAACAAAATCAAACGATACATAAAAGAAGAGACATTATTTGGGACAGTGGCATAAAAATTCACACAGCTTTTCCAAGTTTATGTTATCATTGAATCTTAAAGAAAGACATAAGAGGATCATAAACAGCTTGCTTAGCATACAAGCTCACTGCAAAATCTTGGCTATTAAGTTTTTAGCTAAATACATGGCTGTTTTTATCTTTCTAGTTCAAGGAAATACATGGTTGTTTGTAACCTCTACTTCATATGATCAGATTTCAACACCATAAGATCATATTTCTGAATTTATCGACCAAAAACATAAAAAAGAAACAGTTGTATATGATGAATCGAGAGACGAATTTACCTCATTAATCAAGTTGAGTCACTAAACATTGGCATCATTAGTAACCATCGCCAAGTTGGATATTCTTTGAACAAAATAAACAAAAACAATAATTAGAAGACAATGAACTCAAATTGGATAACAATAGTTTTATTAGTTCAATAATATAAACAAAAAACAATAATTATTACCACACTCAAGTATAGAAGCAAAGTCGATATCTTCCTCCACATCAATGCGATTCTTCACTTTAACCCAATCTTGAGAACATATGAGAGCTTCAACCATATTAGGAGACAATGAACTCCTAAATGCATCAAGAATGCATCCCCCCGTGCTAAATGCGGACTCCGAAGCAACGGTAGAAATGGGAATAGCCAACACATCACGGGCAATACGTGCAAGGATAGGGAATCTTGCACTATTAGCTTTCCACTACCCCAAAATATCGAAAGTATCAATATCTTCTTCTACATCTTCACTTAAATACTTGTCCAATTCAGATTTGTCTCCAAGTACAACTCCGGTCCGACGCCTTTTGAACTCTTCTCAGAATTCTATTTGTATTTTGGGATTCCATTGAACTAGAACCTTGGGATGACATTGACATGTTACTTGCACTTGATTTTCCATTTTCTTGAGTTGAATACTTTTTCTTGTACTCATTAAACAAATCTTCCAATGATCTCTTCACACTATCGGCAATCTCCATCCCAGTGGCCTTATTACTTGATTGATATTCTAAATTCCTATATTCATTACCAATATCAAAGAGAAGATCTATTTCCAAACCCTCCAACAGATTTTCAACTTTAATTTCACCCTTTCCATACATTCTTTCTAAACCAAATTGAACAAAACTCAACTTATACCGAGGATCAAGCACAACGGGAATATATAACAACATATTCATTTTTGTAACATTTCCCCAATACTTATCATATTTCATTTTCATTGCCTTAGCCATTCTTTGTAATTCTATATCATTTCTTCTTTCCCAATCATTCAAAATAATATAAGTGTCACATATTTCAAGAAATGCATTATTTGATGTGACATAAGATGAGCCTGAAATTTTCACAGTGAGATTATAAAAATGTTCTAAGAAGCCAACAAACAATTTGGATCTATTCCAATCCGAGTCCGTTGGAATATTTTTGTCCCCCATCTCTTTTTCAAAGCCCCGATCTTTAAACCCAAATCGATCAAAAGCTTCCTTGTATTTTAAGGCCGAGCTTAACATCAAGTAAGTTGAGTTCCATCTAGTTGGACAATCTAGACTCAAGCCTTTCTTATCTTCAAGACCACAATACTCAATGCAGTCCTTAAATGACTTGACCCTAGCTGGAGATTGTTTTGCATACTTCACTGCACGCCTAATTGTCTCAATAGATTTCTCAATCAATTTTAACCCATCATTCACAACAAGATTAATAATGTGAGCAATACATCTCATGTGAATGAATTTACCATCTAAGACATTAGTTTTCCAGTATGCACATCTATCTCTCAAGTAAGCCGCCGCAGTATCATTTGAGCTAGCATTATCTACAGTGAGTGTCATAACTTTAGAAAGTCCCCACTCAATTAGACAAGACTCAACCATTTCCCCAATGTCCTTCCCCTTATGACTTGTGATGGTTCGAAAATTCAAGATTTTCTTATGCAATTTCCAATTTTCATCAATAAAATGAGCAGTGACACACATATAATTCAAGCGTTGATTAGAAGTTCATGAGTCAGTTGTAAGGCAAACACGTTCACAATGTTTTTTAAGGATTGTTTTCAACTTACTCTTCTCATTCTTATACAAACGAATACAATCTCTAGCAAATGTAAAACGTGAAGGCAATTGAAACCTAGGACAAGAAACTTGCATAAGTCTTTTAAAACCCTCCTTCTCAACATGTTTGAAAGAAAGTTCATCTACAATAAGATAGTGAACTATGGCTGCCCTAACCGCTTCTTGATCAAACCTCCAAGAAGTGAGTGTACCCTCACATGCCCCTCCCTCTCCCTCACCCTCTTTAATCCCTACAAGTTGGGGTTGAGCTTTGTCCATGTTGATAGGATTTTTTTACAAGTTCTAAAGTGATTTCTTAAAGAAGTAGTGCCATTTGAAGATGAGTCAGCAGCTAATTCTTTTTCACAATAAGTACACTTACCTTTGATGACATTACCATCCTTATCTTTAATGGGAATGAAGTGCCCCTCAATCCACACCTTGGATCTAGGTGCCATCCTTTTTCTTGGCATTTTTACACTTTTCGAGTGTCCCGTAGTTTTTGTACTTGTCGTGGGTTCTTTTGACTCGGGCTCTATATTGGTGGGAAAACTGTCGTTTGTCTCTCTCCCATGTCCAATTGGATCAAGGTCATCAAGGTTAGGCTCGTCCGTATCATCCACCATGTGCAAATCATTTAAAATACTTCTTGACATCATCTACAAATGTCAAACAAATCAAATTATTATGTCAATCCCTATTAACTATCAACAATTCAACATAGGTGTAATTTTGAAACAAAAGGAAACAAATTCGTTGAATGACCAAGAACAAGAACAAGAACAAGAACAAGAACAATTCTCTTTTTAAGTTTATATAATCCAGTTAGTTACCTGATATTGAAAAATGAAACAAAAGATTATTATGTGAGTTGAAATCTTAAGTACGTTCTTACTCCATTCCAACTCAATTCATGCACTGAATTAACATGTGTGTGTATATAGAAAAGGAGACAGCAAATCGCTAACATTCATACCAAAAGTTCAATTGGGGGGAAGAAAGGCAAATCATTAGATTGATATTGCTATCTACTCCATCTAATAGAAGAACTGAAGAAGCAATGATCAAATGATCCCACTCCAGAGATCAATCATCACTGCTGCCTTTTCTTCATTGACTGATTTCCAGTATTTCATAAGCGAAGTAAAATATAAAAATAAAAATATTACAATCCTAATAATTGCAACCAAATACGAGGAAGAGCATACACAACTAGTCAGGGTAATCATAAAAGTAATCATAAAAGAAAGGTAATTTTATAGATAGTACAACAAGTCAACAAATTGAGAAACTTGCAAAATAATTGCTACCCAAACAGAGTCACTGTCACAGAGATGAGATACACAGATTTATACCCTAGCAATTAACAAATACACAGATAAATAGGTATCATAATACCCTACCATAAATCAGTCATAATATCATAATAAATCAGTCATAATATCATAATAATAAGGAAACCAAATAATTCGGCATTCACAAACAGTCACAGTCACAGAGAGTCAGAGACGAGAGTCACGAGATACACACTTACACAGATTTATACCCTAACAAAGACGATACGATCGTGGTCTCGAGGACATGAGGCGAGATGACAATCGAGATCAGGCGGCATGAGGCGAGATGTACAGTTAGTGAGAGTCGAGATCGAGACGCGAGATGACTCACGACAGTCAGACGTCAGTGAGGGTCCGTCGAGACGAGAGTCGATCGAGAGAGACTGAGTGAGGAATCGAGAATGAAAGTCTTTGAGATCTCAGATCTAGGCGAGAATGACTGGTTAGGGCAAAATGGGATTGGGGATTTGGGAGAAACTTCGAGAAAAACAAAATGGGGAGGAAATCGGGAATACTCGATGTCCAAATAAAAGTAAAAACAAGTTAATAGATAATAATATAATTAATAATTATTTTTTTTAAATATTACAATTCGGTTATTCTTGATACGAATAGTCGATTTTGAAAACCTAACCTAATCGAATCTTGAATAATAATTGGGATATAACGAAATTCCAAAAAAAAAACCGAAAACCGAAATAATTCGGTTAAAATGGTTCGGTTCGGTTCGGTAGTTCGGTTTTATCCGTTTTTTGTTCACTCCTATCTAGGGGTTATATTGATAAATCGGGTAATTTATCGGATAAATGAGCAATTAATTGCTACTAATTAACATGCTTATATAATTATTTGTTCACATATGTGTACTATTGAATCACATTATTTACTATTATGGGAGTTGGTGCAAGATTGATAATACTTGCATGACTAAATTAAAAATAGAGGTATAGATGGAGGTACTATATTGAAATTAATATTTTTCACATGATTATACTATTGATTCACATGATTGAACTATTGATTCACATTATTTACTATTAGGGGAGTTGGTGCAAGATTGATAATACTTGCAGGACTAAATTATAAATGAAAGAAAAGTTGGAGGTATTATACTGTAATTTTCGAGCCCCAAAAAGTGCAATTATCGAAACTATATTTTCCTATAAATAGAAGATCATTCTTCCTTCATTTCTTACCAATTCACAAAAGCTTTAGAGCGATTATTATAGAGAGAAATTATAGAGAGAAAGAAGAAGAGAAATCTGCTACCTCACTATTTTAGTATCCAATTTTTTTCCAAGGTAGGGAGAATTATTTCTTTCTTTCGTCTTCATGAAGAGAACTTCTGTTATTCCATTATTTATTATTCTGTTGGAATAACCTGTATACGCGGGCTACCCTATACTTGGTGAAATTCTTCTGTTGTTCCATTCTTTATCATTCTGTTGGAACATCCTGTTTATATGCGTTCTCTTTGGGACCAGTTCCGTCTTTATTATTCAGTTGGAATATCCTCTCTCATGCGTTTTTTATGCCTTAACTTCGATTCCGTCTTTATTATTACATTGGAATATCCTCGTTTATGCGTTCTACGCCAACTCCCGATTTCGTCTTTATTATTCTCGTTGGAATATCTCGTGCATGCGTTTCTACGCCGACTGATTCCGCCTTTATTATTCTTTGGAATATCCTCGTGCATGCATTTTACGCCGGACTGATTCCGCCTTTATTATTCATTGGAATATCCTCGTTCTATGCGTTTCTGGCGGGACTGATTCCGTTATTTATTATTCTGTTGGAATAACCTGCCTATGCGGTCTATCGCATGCCTGGTGATTTCTTTAATTATTCCATTCCTTATTATACTCAGTTGGTTAAAGTTTTGAATTCTATCCATGAAATTTGTGGAATATCCTTGATATTTGCGCTTCATCCAGTATCTTTTCATGAAAATATTCTTCTGAGCTTTCTTGAATTTTACTCTACAAAGCAGTATCATGTTGACAATTTGGACGTTATTAGTTCCTGGATAAATTAATTCTTGAACTTGTTTTATTGAATTCTTATATCATTGTCATCATCCTCATGTTTATATTTTATTAAAAATCATCTGTGGCCTATAGTGCATAGATGGACTTGGTATGATTATGACCAGGGATTATTCGGTGTAATCATGACCATAATGTTACAAATGATGTGGAAAAAGTCCTCATTGGCTGTAGAACATTGATGGACGCTTGTTGGCATGATCATGACCATTATTGAATACACAAATATTCTTGGCCCGTAGTAGTGCATGGATAATTGTGGTCGTGGATACTAAAGAATATCCTTGGCGTCAGAGTGCGGGGGTGATTCGATGATGTGGATTATTTATTGTCGAGTCCCAATGATAAAAGTGATGAAAACCTTTTAAATCATAAAAGATAGTAGATTTTATTCTCTACTTGACTCTTTTAATGGATTGCTCGTTTCGCTGCAGTTAAACTTGATGGTTGTTATATTGTATCAGTTTAACACTGTTGAAGGCTAACGATAATATATTCTTCATTATCTTAGTTATAATATTTCCTACTGAGCTAGTTGAGCTCACCCTTTTACTTTTATTGTTCTCTTCAGGAAATGAGAACGTAGCAGGGACTAGTCGGGGAACGGAGTGACGGACTAGATGATAGCATTAGTAGTCCTCACTATTCTGTGAAATAGTGTAATAATAATTGTAATAAGGACTCCGTTTGAGTTTGTATAATCTCTAGTAGATAATATTTGTATTCAAACTCACAGTTTATGTTTGATCGTATTGTACACGACAGTTGTATTATTAAGTTGTATTTGAATTTATGTACCATGTAAGTGGCGACCCAAGATGGGTGATGTTTACCTATTTTGGGGGCGTCACAGTTGGTATCAAAGCTTAGGGATATGATCCCTGGCTAAGATGTGAGACTAGAACTAGGAGGGGAGGGACGGGGAATTCCTTCGCTAGTATGACCTACCTAAGTTTATTTGGTATTTAATTGGTTGGTCAGAGTATATGGATAATATGTTGCATGTCAATTAACCCTTGTTTTATGGCAATATTTGAAAATGGCATCCGAGAATATTGAGAATAGCAATGGAGCACAAGAAACAGTTGAGTCTCCACAGATCAACAATCAGAATAATGTGCATCAGGAAGGCGACAATCCTCATGCAAACAACAACACTGATCAAATGATGAACGATGGAATGTTCAGAGGCTTTATGCAATTTATGCAACATCAGGCGAGAGCGGGTCCTCTCCAAAATATAGGTGGAAACACTGGAAACTCTCGGACGGTTACCGCTAAACAGTTTAAGGAGCTGGGACCACCGGAGTTTATTGGAGAGTCAAAACCACTTAAGGCTGAAGCATGGATAAAGCAGATCACCAAGATTTTTGATGTCTTGGGATGCTCCGAGGAGCAAAAGGTTCCCTTCGCCACCTTCATGTTGCGTGAAGAGGTCGATTCTTGGTGGGAATCAGAAACGCATCACCGACGACTCAAGATGTCTTGGGAAAATTTCCAAGAGCTGTTCAACGACAAGTACTTTCCCGAAAGTATTCGTCACATGAAGGAGGTGGAGTTTATCAAGTTGGAACAAAACAATATGACCGTGTCGCAATACGAGGCTAAATTTACGGAGTTATCCCAGTTTGCATCCCATTTGGTCGATAATGAGGTGCGAATGACACGAATGTTTTTAAGAGGTTTGAAACCGGAGATACATCAATATCTTGTTTCTCATAAACTGTGTTTGTACTCAGATGTTGTAAGTAGGGCTCAGTTATTGGAGTGTGGTAACGAGTCAACGCAACCAAGAGAAAGCAGCCGGCAGCATGAAAATACCAGTGGTATCAGTCATCGAAGCGGTGACAACAAACGTGGAGGGAATCAACATGCCAGAAATGGTAACTACATGATTGAACTATTGATTCACATTATTAACTATTAGGGGAGTTGGTGCAATTATCGAAACTATATTTTCCTATAAATAGAAGATCATTCTTCCTTCATTTCTTACCAATTCACAAAAGCTTTAGAGCGATTATTATAGAGAGAAATTATAGAGAGAAAGAAAAAGAGAAATCTGCTACCTCACTATTTCAGTATCCAGTTTTTTTCCAAGGTAGGGAGAATTATTTCTTTCTTTCGTCTTCATGAAGAGAACTTCTGTTATTCCATTCTTTATTATTATGTTGGAATAACCTGTATACGCGGGCTACACTATACTTGGTGAAATTCTTCTGTTGTTTCATTCTTTATCATTCTCATTTGGAACATCCTGTTTTATGCGTTCTACGCCGGACACGAGTTCCGTCTTTATTATTATTCAGGTTGGAATATCCTCGTGCATGCGTTTTTACGGCTTGACTTCTGATTCCGTCTTTATTATTACATTGGAATATCCTCACATGCGTGCTTTTATTGTTCTCTTCGAAATGAGAACGTGGCGAGGGACTAGTCGAGGAACGGAGTGATGGACCAGATGATAGCGTTAGTAGTCCTCACTATTCTGTGAAATAGTGTAATAATAATTGTAATAAGGGCTCCTTTTGAGTTTGTATAATCTCTAGTAGACAATATTTGTATTCAAACTCACAGTTTATGTTTTGTCGTATTGTACACTTACATATTTGTATTATTAAGTTGTATTTGAATTTATGTACCATGTAAGTGGCGACCCAAGATGGGTGATGTATACCTATTTAGGGGGCGTCACACTATTCATACGGTACTATTCATGAGTACTGTTCACAACAGAATTTAATTTCTTTTCTATGCAAATTATTTCTGATACATGAATATCATTCTTGAAATTTACTCCACAATTAGTTATCATGTTGACAATTTGGACATTTTGAACTCTGGATAAATTGAATTATAAATCTCTAATATTTATCCTTGATTTCACTTGATTGATTCTTTATATCATTGTCATCATCCTCATGCTTATATTGTGGTGAAAGTCATCTTTGACCCGTAGTGCAAAGATGGACTGTTGATTTATATGATTATGACCAGGAATCGTGTATTGGTATAATCATGACCTTAATTTTATAGATAAAGTTTTGTGGTGAAAGTCTTCTTTGGCCCATAGTGCATACATGGATAGATGTATGACCACTGGTGATGCAAACGATTATCTTTGGCCCGTAGTGCATAGATAATTCGTTGATTGGAAATATTTATTGATTGGTGTTACAGGAATAAAATATTGATGATAGACTTTTCAATCATAGAAGATAGTAGACATCATGCTCTACTTGACTCTTCTAATGGATTGTTGTTTTCGCTGCAGTTGTTATTCTAAAACTTGTTGTCTATTGTATTCTATCAGATTTTTCTCTGTTGAGGACTAAGGATAATTTGTTCTTCATTATCTTAGTCATAATATTCTTTACTGGGCTAGTTGAGCTCACCCTTTTTCTTTTGGTTCCATTGTTCTTCTCAAGAGGCGAAAATGTAGCTTGGACTAGTCAGGGAGTTGAGTAATAGTCCAAGATTGTTATTATAGCAGTCCTCACTATTTTGTAAAATAGTGTGACAATAATTGTAATGATAACTTTATTTGAGTTTGGATATTGTCTACGAGACAATATTTGTATGGAAACTCACAACTTATGTGTTGTCGTATTTTGCACGACAATTGTATAAATAATGTGACACTCCCAAATCTGTGTACTTCATTCCCATATGATTTAGTATTCACTATCCAAACATTCATTTTTAACTACCCAAATTTAATAAAATTTAAGCAATAAACTTCCCATTAAAGGGATGTGACGAACGAGATTTTGTAATTTAAATTTGAATATTTATTGAATTAAATAAATATTTTTCGATGATTTAATTATTAGGTTAAATAATTAATTGATGAATTTTTTATAGAGATTAATTTAATTACATGTGTTACATAGATTAAATTATTGAGCTTATTTGATGAAATGAATTATCTGATAAGCATAATGTTATTCTAATTAATTTTATAATTAATTAGAGATTTAATAATTTGACATAATTAATAAATGAGAATTTAATTATGTGACTATGTGAATTAATTATAATATTTTTTAAATTAAATTAATTAAGATATTTGATTAATTACTTAAATGAGTGTGACATTATTAAACTATATAATAAGAGATTAATTAAATTAAATGGGAAAAAGCCTTTTTAAAGGCTAACCAAACAAGGCCCTAAGAGGAGTTGGGCAGTTAACCCATGAAGGGGATTTACTTACCACAACTGCGTCAGTTTATACGCATTCAAGACAACGTCAGTTTATATGCATTATGTTCATTTTATTTCAAACCTGGAGAGCAAAGTGTAGAGAGAAAAACATAGAGAATTTAGAGAGAAATTGTGAGATTGAAGAAGAAATAGAGAAGAATTCATCATCCTTGAGTCATATACACAAACAAGTAGGTTAATCTCTTCAACCCAAACTTCAATTTACGTTCTTGAAGTTATTTTAGTTCTCTGTAAACTAAAAGTGATGGCCAACGTGTTAGGAAATTGATTATATATGTTTATTAGCATGTATAATTCAATCTATGTGATTTGTATGTGATTAGAGTAATCGATTCCACGTAAACATGCTATAATCAGAGTTTTTCCATTAACGGGTGTTTTGCGTTCTCTGTAAATAAATATTGTATGATCAATGCATGAATTGATGATTTATGTGTATATACCTGATAATATATAATCATAACATGTTTTCTACCATCTATGTATGTTTTCAAAACATCAAATTCATATAAATATGTTGTAATTGGATTTTTAAAGTTATAGAGTATAAAAGTTATATATATATGACCCTTATGAGCAATGGTATTCCATGAATTGTTGTTTAACTTGAAATTTAACAGTAGATTATGATAGAACATGCTAAAATGAAGAAAACAAACTTTGAATGGACAGATTCAGAGTTATAATGAACCCGTAATGTTAAATTTCATGTTTTTCTTCAAAACATTCAAAAAACACCAAGAACAATGATATTATGTGATTTGATTCAAGTAATTGTATGATTTAAGTTGTTAAAATCATGCTAGAAAGGCTGGGTAATGATCAAATATGAGGTATGCTTAAATTAATGTATGAACAAAGAAATTGGAAGTTTTTGCCATGTTCTGTGTTTTTTCACGAACTTCAGATTTTGGAATCAAGGTGTGCAGTTCGAAATTCAGAACCAGTTTAAAATCTGAAATCATTAAAGACCAATAGTCCTGAGTCAGAGCACCACCATGCGTATTGCTTGCTAGATCTGATTCAAATGGTGGAGCTGAAGCGCCACTCTGCAGTTTTGCCCAAAAATGAGATTTTTAATTGTTCAAGTCCATGAAATGTAATTGTAACCTAATCTAATGAACATAAAAAGGTATTAGACATATAATGTGATGTTAAAATAGATTCTTAACATGCTAATGAGGTACTTACATGTTTAATTGATTTGTTGATTGCATAGTTAGCTCGTCGTTCGTGAAGTCTAATATTATGTGAAAACAGGTGTTGTGATTTGATTAGTATAATCATAATCAAAGTTTAGACAAAAGAGAATGAACTTGTAATGCTAGTTATGTTATAATTAACTAGTATTGTGAATGTAAATGGTATGTAGGATTAAATTGAGGAATGTAGCGCCCCCAAATCCGGGTATCTTCCAACCCGACGGATGGTGCTATATTGTACAACATTCATACATTCATTCAATTGAAAAGTCTCAAAGAACGAACATAACTTCTATATATTTAAAGTAATATTTACATTTCCCAGGTTCTATACCCATTACAAAGGTTCTTTGTCATAATATCAGTTATATTAGAACAATAGACCTATATACTATTACAAGACAAACTTAGTAATCACGCTTAGCTTTTCCTTTATCCTTTTTCGATCCTTCGGGACGTTCAGTCTTAGCTGCATTCATATGGTTCAAGCAAGAGTGAGCATAACTAGCTCATCATGTATAACAATTTAATAATAACATGCTTGACACATACAAATCGTATATCTTCAATAACTGAACAATAGTTATGAAGTACTATTGATAATTCAAAATAGCATTTCATCTTTTCTTTCAAAATGTTTTACAATAATAATAATATTTAGTAAAACATTCACTCTGGTCAAAGACCTTGAGTATTCATTCTTTATTGGAAAAGGACAACCCTGAAGCAAGTCAGTAAGCCCGATATTACTTACGAGCACTTCTAGGTGATCAGCCTATTGTACTCTATGTTGATCAACACTACATCCATTAAATGTATGCACGTTTAAGCATTTGGCAACCTCACGTGCCTGTCGTTTCACCGACAAAACATTTGTTTAACATTTCAGTCTTCTTTTGAAAACCATATCAAGTAGTTGACAAAAGATAGCAACATTTGATAATACATGAATAGATTATCACTACATCAAGTCTAGCCAAAGGAATTGGCTTAAACTTCAACATACTTCAATTCATGCGAAAGAATACATGAACCTCAAAAACTTGTTCAGATTGAACTAAGACAAGAGTTAGAATACTTGCCTTTAGCGTCTGCTACGGTATTTTAACTTTATGTTCAAGTCTCTACAATACATGATCACATAATGCCTTTCATTAGGTCACACATAATCAAGAATGTATATGACTATTTCATACCCTTCATTTCAATCTAATTGTGTATTAGATTCAGTTACTATTCGTTCCGGTTTATCATTATCCTTACATTTACATTCGACTAGGTTATCTCAATCTTTATACAACATCCTTAAGGTTTAACAATGTTACATTACATTCCTTAAGTTATGTTTACTTTTAATTCAATTAGTTTTCTTTTCTTTGTACTTAGAAACCTTCATTACTATCCTTGTTACGAGATCAATGGCATGCATGTGCCGACTTTATACTTACATCTCATATTTGCGGCTAAGTTTATTAGATCACTATCCCTGACTTGCATATGGCATGCGAGTCCTTACTTAATGGTATAATTACGCCTACTCTCTGAGGATTTTGGTATTGTACATGGTATATGGCTTTTTCACATATTGTACTACTATAGTTCGCATTGCAAGCCCGAACTCTTCAGATGAGGCTCGAAACCTTTGTTCATGTACATGGCCATGGTCATTTTGCTGGGGTTGGCGTCATGGCGCCAAATCAGGCACACAAAAAATGTATTCGGTTTGTGAATTTTGTGAACTTCCCGACGCATAACTTCTTCAAGTATAAGTCCGAATTGGCTTTCGCTCAAAAGCCTACGGTTCACAAATTACGTAATCTACATGTTCATGAAAGAATTTTATCTATTTAACTTCGTTTGCTAAAAATTCACCTATTGGTTCGTTTTTAACGAAAATAATAAACGTTCGTGAACGTTCAACGCTCGTTTCTTCGTTCTAAGTCGGAATCCGGTCATTTTTGAGTCCGCAACTCTTAAATGCCAAATATGACTTGTCTCTATTAGAAAACAATGTTTCCGTGATCAAACACAAAATTTGACTTTCATTCCGAGAATTTTACGAATTCGACGTTTGTCGTCCAATCGTGCAAATTCCGACAATTCTTCATTCTTATGATTTGTTCAACATTACAAATGACTTCCATTCATCATGTGAACATCTCAACATACTTAATACAACAACTTATATTTATTGTTGGATTTTGACTTATTCTTCATTAGCTTATAACTTGTCAAATTATAAACTACTTAAGATTTGATTTTTCATGACTTATGACAATTAGAGTTTCTTAATCATCATACTTACATGTTCTTCACATATAACTTTACTTATGATTCATAGGATCATACAAGTCCTTTTTCATCATTATTACTTCTCTTAATAAACTCATTACCAATTCATATTTTCATACTTAACATTCAAGGTTAACTTATAATAAGTTTATAACTTTTATAAGTTCAAATGACTTATTGCCAACTTTTGTGGCTTAAGTCCATGACTTATTCATTCTTCTTGCTTCTTATCATTCATGTTTCTTAATCCATCTTTTCTTATCAACCTATCATAGTAGAGATAGAAGATAATAGAGAAGAAGTCTTACTTTTGTGTAGTCTTGGTAAGGTAGCTTGCTTCTTCTTCTTATTTATGGAATGACTTATTGGTAGCTTATTCTCTCTAACACTTAAGCACTTTAAATTGGTTGGATTATTTGAACAACTAACAAATTGCTTGTAAGCCTTCTCTATTTATAGAACTTGCAAAGCTAGGGTAGATTGGTCATTAAGCCACCTCTTTACTATTCATTACTTGCTTAGCACAAATCCTACCCTTTGTTTGACCACCACTCATAAGTCTTGGTCATTACTCCTTAGTCTTGGTCACCACACTAACTTGGTCTCCACATTAACTTGGTCACCACAATAACCATATTAATATGGTTTGCCCCATGGGTCATACAACTCATGGATTCTAGCTTGGGCTTGCATTAATTCAACCTTTGGGCTTTGCATTAATAAACACTAGTTTGTTCATTCATTAATGATTGGGCCTCTCCCTTTAATTCACTTGGACTTGTTTATAATTGTTAACCGATCTTCCAAGTCCATTAACATTTCTTAATACATATTGGTGATGTATTATTTTTGTATTCTAATTCATATAGAATTTATATACGGTATTTCATCCTTCCTACAAACTCGTATAATACTATTTCGCCTTCCTTAACGTTTATAATTTAAGTCCACAAGCGAATTATTACATTTTCCATAACTAGATTTTTATTACATAATCCATCTTACCTTGTTATTCCATCATTAAGTATTTCTCGGAAACTCAAAATTATATCCCGAGCAAATATCGATGAATAGTGTTTTTCAGAAAATTTCTCGAAAAACTTTGATTCTCGTCTTGGAAATTCAAACACTTTAATTCATCCACATAACTCAAATACTACGACATTCTAACATCAATAGGTTATACAATGACAACCATCTTGATAACACATGGAATATGATTTTATTATTATTTAATTTAATAAAATCATTTTACAATAAGATCCGAATTTCTCGGTCGTTACATTCTTCCCCCCTTATAAAGATTCTATCCCCAGAATCTCGTCTTACTTTAATCAAATAGATGATGAAAATTTTTCTTCAACTTTTCTTCTAGTTCCCACGTTGCTTCTTCAGCATTGTGGTTCTTTCATAATACCTTTACTGATGGTATTACCTTGTTCCTCAGAACTTGTTCCTTTCTATCAATGATCTGCATCGGCGACTCTTTATATGATAAGTCTTTCTCGATATGAATCGGCTCATACTCGATTACATGATTATAGTCCGGCTTATATGGACATAATACAGATACGTGAAACACGTTATGTATTCGTTCTAGGTATGGAGGTAATGCTATCATATAAGCTACCTCTCCCACCCATTTTAACACCTCAAAAGGTCCTATAAACCTTGGACTTAACTTTCCTTTCTTTTCAAAGCGTATCTTTCCTTTCCAGGGAGATACCTTTAGAAACACATACGAGCCCACCTCAAACTCTCGACTTAGTCTATGTGAGTCCGCATACTTCTTTTGTCTGTCCTGAGCTGTGACGAGACGCATCCGAATTAACTTTAGCCCATCCGCTGTGTGCTGCACCAATTCTGGTCCTAGCATCCGGCGTTCTCCCACCTCATCCCAACACAATGGTGTTCTGTACTTCCTTCCATACAACACTTCGTACGGCGGCATGCATATGCTTGCATGATAACTGTTGTTATATGCAAACTCTACTAGTGGTAGGTGATCATCCCAACTACCCTTGAAATCCATGACGCAAGATCTCAACATATCTTCTAACGTCTGAATTGTCCTTTCGCTCTGCCCATCGGTTTGTGGATGATAAGCCGTGCTTAACATCAGCTGTGTTCCCAACTACTCTTGCAAACTCCTCCAAAAATTCAATGTGAATCGTGGATCACGATCTGACACAATCGACACCGGTACTCCATGTCTGGAAATGATTTCCTTAACATAAAGTTTAGCTAACTGGTCTAAGTTATACTTGATCCTAATTGGCAAAAAGTGAGCCGACTTCGTCAATCGATCCACTATTACCCAAATCGAATCGTACCCTTTATGCGTCGTCAGAAGTCCCACCACGAAGTCCATCGTGATATGCTCCCACTTCCATTCTGGAATCTCCAATGACTGTACTAAGCCACTGGGTCGTTGATGTTTGGCCTTAACTTTTTGACAAGTTAAGCACCTACTCACATACTCTGCTATTTCTCTCTTCATGTTTGGCCACCAAAAACTCTGTCGAAGGTCTTGATACATCTTAGCGCTACCAGGATGTATCGAGTATCTCGAACTATGAGCTTCTTGTAATAATTGCTCCTTTAATTTCGTCTCATTCGAAACCCAAATTCTTCCCTCAAATCTTAATAATCCTTCATTATCAAGACTATACTTAACATCTTCCTTCTCGGATAACCGTTTCTTCATTTGGTTACACTCGTCCGTCTTGAGTTATACCTCCTTGACTCTGTCTAAGATGGTAGATTGCATCTCCGTCGCAAAGAGTAACTACCCCGAATCACTCAACATCTTGACTTCTATTTCCATTCTAACCATCTATGTTATTAACTCATTTTGAGCCGTTAACATAGACAACTTTTCCCGACCCTTTCTACTTAAGGCGTCGACAACTATATTGGCCTTTTCAGGGTGATACAGGATTTCACAATCATAATCCTTTATCAACTCCAGCCATCTTCTCTGTCTCATATTAAACTCCTTCTGAGTGAAGATATACTTTAGACTTTTATGGTCCGTATATATCTCACATTTTTCCCTATAAAGATATTGTCTCCATATCTTTAGGGAAAACACTACCGCGGCCAGTTCCAGATCATGAGTAGGATAAACTTTCTCATAATCCTTCAACTACCGAGATACATACGCAATGACTTTGCCATGCTGCATAAGCACACAACCAAGTCCTCTATGCGAAGCATCACTATATACTATAAAATTTCATGTGTCATCTGGCAGTGACAAAACATGCGCTTCACTTAATCTTTTCTTCAGTTCTTGAAAACTGTCCTCACATTTATCCGTCCATACATATTTCACTGTCTTCCTTGTTAAATTAGTCAACGAGGTAGCTATCTTCGAAAAATCTTGGATAAATCTTCGATAGTACCTCGCTAACCCTTGAAACTCCGCACCTCTCGGTTATGCGTTTTCGATTGTTCCCAATTCATTACTGCTTCCACCTTCGCTGGATCCACTGAAATCCCCTCTTGGTCAATGACATGACCTAAAAACTGCACCTTTTCCAGCCAAAATTCACATTTGTTGAATTTCGCATATAACTTCTCCTTCCTTAGTGTCTCCAACACTAATTTTAAGTGTTCAGCATGATCTTCTGGCGTCTTAGAATAGACTAGAATATCATTGATAAACACCACAACGAACTTGTCCAAATATAGTTTGAACACTCTGTTCATCATGTCCATAAATGCAGCTGGTGCATTCGTCAACCCAAATGACATCACCAGAAACTCGTAATGACCATAAAGAGTCCTGAATGCAGTCTTTGGTACATCTTCCTTCCTAACCTTCAACTAATGATACCCCGTCCGCAAATCTATTTTAGAAAATTACTTTGCCCCTTTCAATTGATCAAAGACATCATCAATCCTGGGCAATGGGTATTTATTCTTTATCGTTAACTTGTTCAACTCCCGATAGTCGATACAAAGCCTTAACGATCCGTCTTTCTTCTTGACAAACAACACCGGTGCTCCCCACGTCGAAACACTTGGTTGAATGTACTTTTTGTCCAATAGTTCCTGTAGCTGAACCATTAGTTCTTTCATTTCCACAGGCGCCATACTGATGCAGTGCCCTTGAGATCTAGTCTTTGCTCACAGCACAGTATCTATCACAAATTCGATCTCCCTATCCGGCGGTAAACCCGGTAACTCACTTGGAAATACATCCATGTATTCATTTACTATAGGTATTTGTTCCATGGTTGCTCCCACTCTCTGGGTATCAACAACATGGCATTGGTAACCTACACAACCCTTCCTTAAGAGTTTTCTAGTTTGTGTCATCGTAAGGCAACATGGACGTCCCGACAATTTACTACCATAAAATACTACAGGAGGTTGCTTCAACGTCCTGATGCTCACACATTTTTTTTGGCAATCTATAATTGCTCCATGGTTAATTAACCAATCCATTCCGAGAATTACGTCGAATTCTCCTAACTTTATCGGTATTAAATCTACCGATAACTTACGACCACGTACATCTACGCAAATACTCCTATGAATATCTTCAACAGGAATTATCTCTTCGTTTGCTACCTTAATGTTCAAAGGTATAGGCAATTTTTTGGGAAATAATTCTAGTCGTCTAGAAAAATCACATGCTATAAACGAACAAGTAGCACCCGAATCAAATAGCATGTATGCATTTATATTGTTGATCGGAATAATACCTGCAACTACATCCCCTGATGCCACCGCATCTTGGACCGTCATATTAAAAGTGCGGGCCATTGATTTCCCCGGCTGAGCTGGACCACTAATAGCTAACTTCCCGCTATTAGTTCCCTTATTTCCTTCTATCCCCTTCTTGAGGCGGTTCTTTGCTATACTGTCCATTGATCCACATACAAAGCATCCGTGATTTTTCTTGGATTGGGACAAGTAAGCGAAATGTGCCCTTCCATGTCCACAATTATAACATACCGCCTTTCCTTTGAGACATACTCATAAGTGAGTCTTCCCTTGAGTTTTACTGAGCCTCCATCCTCCTCTTAGAGTCCCTTGTTTTACTCGGTATTCCCGAGTTAAAGCCCTTCCTCTTCTCGGCTGCTGCTACCACTTCACTTGGCTCCCTCGGTCTTGGTTCCTCCATCAACCTTGCCCTTGTTTTTCTTATCTTTGTGGTAATGCATTTGAGCCTCATTCCCACCTTCAAAGAATTATTGCCTTTTCTAGTATGTTTCCAAATGAAGTACTTTGGAACACGAGATTCTACTATAGAGCCGGGGTTTCAAGCCCCGCTCAAATCTTCTAGCCTTTCTCACTTGACGTCCACTTGATGTGGTGCGTGCGAATTGTGCCGATTCATTAAACTTGGCGACATCTTTGGGGAACTGTCATATCCCTTGTCTTAATTCAAGAAACCTCATCTCCATCCTCCTTGCATACTACTGTGGGAAAATAGTTCTCAAGAAAATCTCCTTGAACCTCTCCCACGTTAGGTTTCCTATATCGGCCCTAACTTTGGTTTGCCTCCCACCGGAAGTTTGCCTCTCTTTCATCAAATAGGTTGCAAAGGCAACCTTTTGACCCTCCTCAACATTTGCTATTACAAATGCTTTCTCGATTTCTTTTACCCAAGTCTGGGCTTTGATAGGGTCCGTAGTTCCTTTGAACTCCGGCGGACCTACACTTTTGAAGTCCTTAAAAGTAGTAGCTTGTACTACTCCGGGAATTACGGGTACATTAGCCCTCGTTCTATTAAATACAGCCGTTAAAAGATTAACGAACTCCTGCATTGGATTAACTGGACCACCCTCCGGTTGGTTAACATTAGCGCCCTGATTTTGTTGTCTCCTTCTTGGCGGCATTTTGCTGTTAAGAAAACAATACATCATTATTACTTTATTCTTGTTGATTTGTTATTATTTGTAATACAACAATAACTCATACTCATTACTCAACATATTCCAAAAAAAGACCTATATTGATTCATAACTTGTAGTTTAACACTACATTGTTTACATTACTCAGCCTTAGCTGATTACATTACCATCCCACAATTACTTTCCAAAAATTGGGATTTACAAAAGACTACCCTTTGTTATACAAAAGAGGGTTTTACGTCACTACTAGATACATAATATTTACATATCTATTCTACTCTAGCTATTGCTAGACTACATCTGTCGTAGGGCATTTTCAAAATCCTTCTTGGCGGAATAAGCAATAACATCTCTCTTCGATAGTGTGTAAGGGTCCGCCTGCTTCTATCTCGATATCTAGCTACTGTCACTGAAATCTATATGAGAACTCCTATGTATATAGGACATCCTCTCCAACTTCCTCTTTTTAGTCTTTAGCTCATACTTGAGCTCAAAGACTTCACATTTCAGCTCTCGGACCTTGTCCTTAGCTAGAACTCTATCATCATGCTCCTCTTCCCATATTCCCTCCATGCTAGCCTTATCCTCACGGACAGCTTGGAGTTCCTCTTTCAACTCCTTAACCTCTTGGTAGTAATGGACATTCCTATCCAATACCGACATAAACAATGCCTTCATTGATTCCCCCGTAGACATTTCCTCTGTAGGTGGAACCTGGTCCTCTGTAGGTAGAACCTGGTCAAAGGACATCACATCCACCTCCTCTTCTAACATGCCATCAAATATAGACATGTAGTCTAAATCGTCTGAGTCTCCAGACTCGATTGTCACCAACTCTGGTTCTACTGCTATGGGATTTGGTATTATCTCTACCCGATTAACCGAATCCTCGCTCACTACATGTATATCTCTATACATATCATTTTCTCCTGACATCTACAATAAAACAATATAGTTTGATTAGTACACGTCAGTAAATTAATACAAATACATAACATAATATAATGCATTTTTGTAAGGTTACTTTCCATCTTTTACTTCTTTATTCTTTCGTAAGGTTATGACTTAAGGTTCTAGTTTCCCCCTTAAGTTTTATAACCTAGGCTTTGATACCAACTTGTAGCGCCCCCAAATCCGGGTATCTTCTAACCTGACAGATGGTGCTATACTGTACAACATTCATACATACATTCAATTAAAAAGTCTCAAAGAACGAACATAACTTCTATATATTTAAAGTAATATTTACATTTCCCAGGTTCTATACCCATTACAAAGGTTCTTTGTCATAATATCAGTTATATTACAACAATAGACCTATACTATTACAAGACAACTTAGTAATCTGCCTTAGCTTTTCCCTTATCCTTTTTCGATCCTTCGGGACGTTTAGTCTTAGCTGTATTCATATGGTTCAAGCAAGAGTGAGCATAACTAGCTCAGCAAGTATAACAATTTAATAACAACATGCTTGACACATACAAATCGTATATCTTCAATAACTAAACAATAGTTATGAAGTACTATTGGTAATTCAAAATAGCACTTCATCTTTTCTTTCAAAATGTTTTACAATAATAATAATATTTAGTAAAACATTCACTCCGGTTAAAGACCTCGAGTATTCATTCTTTATTGGAAAAGGACAACCCTAAGCAAGTCAAGAAGTTCGATATTACTTACGAGCACTTCTAGGTGATCAGCCTATTGTACTCTATGTTGATCAACACTACATCCATTAAATGTATGCACGTTTAAGCATTTGGCAACCTCACGTGCCTGTCGTTTCACCGACAAAACATTTGTTTAACATTTCAGTCTTCTTTTGAAAACCATATCAAGTAGTTGACAAAAGATAGTAACATTTGATAATACATGAATAGATTATCACTACATCAAGTCTAGCCAAAGGAATTGGCTTAAACTTCAACATACTTTAATTCATGCGAAAGAATACATGAACCTCAAAAACTTGTTCAGATTGAAATGAGACAAGAGTTAGAATACTTGCCTTTAGCGTCTGCTATGGTATTTTAACTTTATGTTCAAATTGTTCAAGTCTCTACAATACATGATCACACAATGCCTTTCATTAGGTCACATATAATCAAGAATGTATATGACTATTTCATACCCTTCATTTCAATCTAATTGTGTATTAGATTCAGTTACTATTCGTTCCAGTTTATCATTATCCTTGCATTTACATTCAACTAGATTTTTATTACATAATCCATCTTACCTTGTTATTCCATCATTACGTATTTCTCGAAAACTCAAAATTATATCCTGAGCAAATACCGATGAATAGTGTTTTTCAGAAAAAATTTCATAAAACTTTGATTTTCGTCTTGGAAATTCAAACACTTTAATTCATCTACGTAGTTCAAATACTACGACATTCTAACATCAATAGGTTATACAATGACAACCATCTTGATAACACATGGAATATGATTTTATTATTATTATTTAATTTAATAAAATTATTTTACAATAAGATCTGGATTTCTCGGTCGTTACAAGGAACGTGAATAGTAAAAATGTAATCTACGCTCGAGGCAAGTTTCTAAACCTTACCTCTTTACATTGAGCAAGTTTTCTAACTATAAATTTTATTGAGCAAGTTCTAGACTTATATTCTATATCGAGCAAGTTCTTGCTATTTATTGATCAATTTCAAGATTTCATATTAGATGTTATCATTCTTTTAAAGCATGATTCATGTTATACAATACTTAATCCATTGTATACCTCTTGAGTTTATTATTCAAATTGAATATCATTTATCGTTGAACCTTGTAAGACTAGAGAACCCTTATTGATTTGAATAGTCCATAGTTGATGAACGTTCTAAATTTCAAAACCCTTATTGAGCTTATCCAAACCAAACTTCCTTTGGTGCGGACTCTAATGTCAAACTGAGATGAACAACCCTGTTATAGGGGATTAATTATGCTTTAACGTTAAGATATTGTGCACAGTGTGGTACTAAGGGCTGATCCCCCTAAGTACGAGAAGAAGAGTCCATAGTCTTATGATTTTTAAAGGTTTCAAGCCTAAACACTTGACAACCTAGGATAAAGTTCAAGGTCTTATGACCCTCAGAAGTTCTTTTGATTCTTGTTATTCATTCTTGATTCAAAAGCCGAGTTTTCCTATTTCAGAAGTCTTTGATTCACTCGCATGTTATTATATTGTTGTTATATTATTATACTTGTGGGCAATCGTGCTCACTCTTAAGTAATAATAACATTGCAGTTAAGAAGGAAAGGTCTGACGAGCCTTCTACTAGCAAAGACAAGGGCAAAGTTAACAAGTGATGAAGACTTGTTGTTTATTTGATGTATTTATGTTTCAGACTTATGTCAATGTTGTGTAAGACTTAATATTTGTTTATGTTTCCGCATTTGAGATTTAAGGTTAGTATGACCTGGGATTGATGTATTTATATTCAGATGTTGTAACTCCATAAAGAGAGGATTTATTTCTATTTATTTTATGGTTTTCATTTATTATGGGTAGATAGACATATGATGTTTGTACAATGAACACCAAATCACATGGGAATTGAAGTACCCAAATTTGGGGGTGTCACAGGTTGATATCAAAGCTGTAGGTTTGAACCTTAGGTGGGGGAAAAAACCTTAGGTAGTAGCCTTATAGAAGAACGAGAACATAGTTGTGACAAACTCTTATCGAGTTCTAAGAAATGAATTCCTTAATTCATTGAAGATAATAAAAGACTTTATGTTCTTATGTGATAAAGTTATGTGCTCGCGAGTATTGATTTGTAACTAAAACTTAAAACTGTGTTGTCAGGATGTCAGATGTTGAAGGATCTAGTCGAGCTGGGGAGGAGGAACCCCGAGTACATAGAGAGGAGGAGCCACGTGATATCTATGTTGAACCACAACACTTGGCGCAATGGTAAGTTTCCACCTGGGGGGAACCGTAAACTCGGGCATCTTGGGATCGATTCTCGCTTGCAACAAGTGTGAGGGCCAATTTAAAAACTGGTCCGTGTGGCCATGGATCGCACATTTCTGGGTGGAGCCATGTCTTAGGGCGAGCCTGTGCGTAAAGCCTGGTCCGGGGTGGGGAGACTTAGTCCGACTGCAGTTGGGAAACTCCACATTATCAAAAAAAAAGAAAAAGATATCCATGTTGTCCGGGAGTAGTTGGTACATGGAGAGCCATCTCCGTTGATCACTGTTGTTGGTCAGGAGCAAGAGCCTGAGACTGATCTAGAGGAGGACCTTGAGGAAGAAGAGGAAGAAGATGAGTTCCCACCGAACTCTATTACAGCTCAGATGTATGATGAGGTATATGATCATAACATCGAGCTTCAGGATAGAGTCACAGAGTTGGAAGAGTTGGCAGATGAACACCAGGCCACTATAGGACAGAAGAATGAGGAAATCCAAGGTCTTGATGCACGTCTTGGAAATGTGGAGTGGAAACTGGTTCACCTAGAGAGTGACAATGAGGAGCTGGTGGCAGAGGTTATAAAGCTGAAGGATGATCTGAGAGAGGAATCATCCAAACGAGCCAGAGCTGAAGATGCTTATGAGAAGGCTTCCCAGCAGGCAAATGTAACCGAAGAAGAGGTGCAAGGAAAGAAGGTCAAGATGGTGGAGATGGATTGTGCATTCAACACTGCGGTGAATAAGGCCCATGATCGAGTTATGTACTATCTAATTCAGTTCGAGGACTTACCTTCGTACATGTTGGATCGTAGAACGATGTTTCGTATCATGGAAGAAGAGCGCAGAGAAGCTATTTGACGTCTTAATAGGCCGTGATAAGAACAGTATAAATTATGTGAACGTCTATGTTAGTTAAAAATGTAAATTTCGATGTGCTTATAAACAAAGGAATATTATGATGATTTAATCCCGAAGATTCTTTATCTCGGGATAGGTGATGTAAATAGCAGTGATGCTATCGTATGATGTTAAAACTTTTGATTTAAATAAAATATCAGAGTTTAATTGAGATAATGTGTGAAGTGATTATGTTTAAATGATTTAGATAAGCCTTAAATATTTAAGGGATTGAATAAAGACCTAATAAACATATATTTTAATAGAAATATGCCACCGAGAAGAAGACCAAACCGTCAACCAGCCCAAGAAGGGTCGACGAACAACAACAACGACGCCAATGCTAACCCCGTTCAGCAATTGGTTAACTTATTGGCTGGAGCGATTAATAATCAACCTAGAGCTCCACCAAATACGATGTTCAAGGATTTTAAGGCGGTGGGACCGCCAGAGTTTAAAGGCTCCATGAACCCGATGGAAGCTCAAACTTGGGTTATAGAGATGGAAAAAGTTTTTGACATCGCCAGAGTCAGAGAGGACCATAAAACCGCCTACACAACATTTATGCTAGAATCAGAAGCCAGTTATTGGTGGCAAGCAAATAAGGTCCGTGGAGGAGAAGGTGTGATCACCTAGGAGAGGTTTAAGGAGATGTTCTTCGAGATGTACTTCTCGACAAGCTCACATAACCAAATGGAGGTACAATTTCTGGAGTTAAAGCAAGGTAATATGTCCGTATCAGACTATGCGCCAAAATTCAATGAGTTGGCTAGGTTTGCCACGTATCAAGTACACACGGATAAAAGGAAATCAAGAAGGTTTGAACAGGGACTGAAGCCCTGGTTATATAGTAACGTGTCAATGTTTCAGCTGAACACTTTTGCTGGAGTCTAGAGAAGGCCATCCTCGCTGAAGGTGGAAGCGATGCGGTGACCAAGTACAATCAGGATCAGAAGAAGAAGAATAGTGAAAATAAAGGAAATAACAAGGCCAGTGGTAGCAACACGGGAGGAAGTAACAATCAGAAGAGAAGGTGGACTGATAACTCATCAACTGGAAATCAGCAAGGAGGTCAGAAGAAGAGGATTGAAGCATATCCGACCTGCGAAAAAGCTCACCTGGGGGTTGTTGGTCAGAAAACCGATCACTAAACCCGCGCAAGTATACGTGGTCTAACAAGTAATATAGTGATAAAAGTGTCATACTCATGAGGAACTATCACTAATATTTGCCAAATACCGACTTTCTATCTCTTAAGTCTTTTTCGAACAACAGACTAATTGAAGTGTGATTAATCTAGTTATATATAATTATTAAAGCAATTAAAGCCTCCCCACCAAGCGCTTGTTTTAAAGTCGTCGGCTTGACTATACCATTGCCGTTCAATCCGACTCAAACGCGAAAACGACCATTTCATGTCGCCTATTTGTCAACTCCTTTAAATTTATGGTAGACATGGATGATTCGTCATCCCCCTTTTCTTCACCCATCGGCACGAAGAATCTTTCACCACTGGAATTACCACTAATTCTCCTTTTTCATCAATCAAAAAGCGTTCTTTGTGCGCTAGTGGGCCCTCTAGGGTTTCCATAATCATGAGCGTGGTTTCCAACTTTTCATTAGTCTTGACAATACAACAACTCTTGATCCTCTCTTCTCCTACTTTAGACTCCACAGGTTGGTCAATTTGCACCTTGACATCTCGCTCAACAACTTTGTGAGACTCACCTCCTTTTCTTTTCGTATCCACCGTGCAATGCTCTACTTCTTTATCGTTGAGATCAATTATGACCGGTAGATTACCTTGCGGTAAAGTTGTCATAATTGACTTTCGAGGCTCTGCAATGCGGCGTCTTCGCTCGCCATTCAAACCTCATTTCTCTCTATAAAGTTGGTGAGGCTCTCTTCAAGCCTTTTCTCTTCTTCTCGTGTTGAGTATACAGAAAAGCTCTCATTGGGTTAAAATGTCACCTTATATTGCGGCGGAGACTGATATTCAAATTGATTCAGATAGGAATAATTCGGATCATGATACTACTCTTGAATATAGTCCCAAGAGTTTGGATAACCCTGACAGTTTGGACGATAGTAAATCGGTTCAATGTCAACTCGTTCCTGACAGTAGGCAGACTGACACTCAAAATTGTCAAAAAACCTCAAGAGATTTGAAATTTGATCTTGCAATCGCTCAAGTCTTTCTTTTGATCTTGGTTGTACCGTCCTCTCAAAAGGCCATTGATCGTCCATACCCTAAAAGCTTAAAAACAAAAAGGAAGATCAAACCGATCACTAAACACGCGCAAGTATTAGAATAATCGTTCCCCGGCAGCGGCGCCAAAAACTTGTTGGTCAGAAAACCGATCACTAAACATGCGCAAGTATACACGGTCTAACAAGTAATACAGTGATAAGGAAAGTGTCGTACCCATGAGGAACTATCACTAATATTTACCAAATACCGACTTTGTATCGCTTAAGTCTTATTCAAACAGCAGACTAATAGAAGTGTGATTAATCTAGTTATATCTAATTATCAAAGCAAGTAAATGGATAATGAATGGTATCGAAGGCGCTACAAGCTAAGTGTAACGACCCCAAAATTCAAACCATTTAAATCTCAACTTCGGTCGTTAACCATACATTAAATCTCTAATTTTTCATCATTATTCAATATTAAAGAGTACAATTGCACCATACTTAGATATAACTCTCTATTCTTAACTTCTTTATCATTCTCTTCTTATAGACATTGTCTATTTATTATCACCTTACATCCTTATTATTGGAGTTGGGTAACCCCATATTCATATTCCTTATAACTCTGCGAGATTCTTCTTTGAATCCTCTTTCGCATGTTTTAAATCCATTCTTTATAAATTTCTTAAATTACTTCTTATAATTCAAACTCTATTTGAGCTTATTCTTTCATTATCTTCACCTCTCTTCTCTAAGGTTATAGCCTAAGGTACTCCTACCTAAGGTTTATAACCTACAGCTTTGATACCAACTGTAATGAGCCCAAAATTCATACCATTTAAATCTCAACTTCGGTCGTTAACTATACATTAAATCTGTAATTTTACATCATTATTCGATATTAAAAACACTAAATTTGTGGAATATTTAAAACGTTTATACATTTCCTTCTTTCTTGCCCTGAATCGCAACCTTTACATTACATCTCTTTGATTCAATCTTATATCATGAATCGTTACAACAAAATGACTATACAAAGTCTTACATCATAACTAATTATCCATATACATTGGATAGCTCAACTTACAATTCAACAACATGTTACGTTCAAAATATGAAATACATTTCTCATAAAACATAAGTAATCTCCGTGAATATAACTCTCTATTCTTAACTTCTTTATCATTCTCTTCTTATAGACATTGTCTATTTATTATCACCTTACATCCTTATTATTGGAGTTGGGTAACCCCATATTCATATTCCTTATAACTCTGCGAGATTCTTCTTTGAATCCTCTTTCGCATGTTTTAAATCCATTCTTTATAAATTTCTTAAATTACTTCTTATAATTCAAACTCTATTTGAGCTTATTCTTTCATTATCTTCACCTCTCTTCTCTAAGGTTATAGCCTAAGGTACTCCTACCTAAGGTTTATAACCTACAGCTTTGATACCAACTGTAACGAGCCCAAAATTTATACCATTTAAATCTCAACTTCGGTCGTTAACTATACATTAAATCTGTAATTTTACATCATTATTCGATATTAAAAACACTAAATTTGTGGAATATTTAAAACGTTTATACATTTCCTTCTTTCTTGCCCTGAATCGCAACCTTTACATTACATCTCTTTGATTCAATCTTATATCATGAATCGTTACAACAAAATGACTATACAAAGTCTTACATCATAACTAATTATCCATATACATTGGATAGCTCAACTTACAATTCAACAACATGTTACGTTCAAAATATGAAATACATTTCTCATAAAACATAAGTAATCTCCGTGAATATAACTCTCTATTCTTAACTTCTTTATCATTCTCTTCTTATAGACATTGTCTATTTATTATCACCTTACATCCTTATTATTGGAGTTGGGTAACCCCATATTCATATTCCTTATAACTCTGCGAGTTGAAAATTTTCATACCATTTAAATTTTAACTTCCTAAGGTTTATTAATCATACATTAAATCTCAAATTTTACATCATTATTCAATATTAACAAAATCTCTAAATTTACATCATTATATTTAAAACGTTTTGTACATTTCCTTCTTTTTTTTTCCTTCTTTTTTGTCTTGATCGCAACCTTTACATTACATCTCTTTGATTCAATCTTATATCATGAATCGTTACAACAAAATGACTATACAAAGTCTTACATCATAACTAAATATCCATATACATTGGATAACTCAACTTACAATTCAACAACATGTTACGCTCAAAATATGAAATATATTTCATAAAACATAAGTAATCTTCGTGAATATAGATCTCTATAACTCACTTAGCACATATCTTTACCTTAAAATCTTGACTGCAAAAAGTGGTTATTTGCAAGAGTGAGCTCGACAACCCAAAGAAAATCTAACAATTTTTATGCATCACATAACACGTAATAATATGCTAAACATACATATCATAATAACTAAAACAACATGGCATACATGCTTTTAGTTCACATAAGCAAATATAAAGATTGAGTTCCTTACTCAATCCTCCTTATTTAACCAAAAAATGCAAATAAATTGACTTTAACATTTCATGATTTCAACATGTATAACATATCATGCAATTTAAAATAGTTCATCAAGTCCACGTAACAAATAGGAACCGAAAGACTTGCCTTTGATCGTTGTTTACCAATAACGCTTTAACAACTTACGCTTATCTCGCACTTCACATGCCCTACACAATTATATAATCATACACATCAACTATTAGTCACATAACAACACATAGTAATTGTAATGTAAACTCTACTCCACATCTCATAATCTTTCCTATTAATTAGCACACAATGGTCAATTTGATTGTGTTAACTTTCAACTTATATCTCACTGTATTTCATATTCGAAGTTCATTCAAGTGCTTAAGTCTTGCTAGGACTACTTATTGGTTTTATATTAAATCCATTCCATATCTTATAATATTCATTTCAATTGAATTGAAACACTTTTTAAGTTTATTAACACTTGCACGACGTTTTGACGTTCAATCGTCATACGCCTGGATTTGCATCTCTTGTGTATTGCTTACTATGCTTCTATAACTTATCTAATACATTATTTATTAATGTTAAGCATCATTATATTTACTAATATTCAAGTTTTATAACTTAGAATAACATCTTTTATCGTCAGGAGCACTACACATGCATATGTGCATGCCCGACGCCCTCCGATTGCCCCGAAAACACAATGTGATCTAAAGATGACCATTTTGACTACTTTTACATACCTCAAATTGAAAAACGTAAAGAACAAACATTGTAGTTCTACTCGTCCTCATTTCGAATCATCTTGAATCACCTCAATCGAAGTTCAGATGAGAAAGTTATGGCCATTTTACTACAGAGAGGTCAAAATCGTTTGACCTGACTACTACATTTCTAAGCGCAGTGCGCGAGGACTAAACTAGCTAGTGCTAGCCGAATTTTGATTTGAATGTGAATTTCAGGTATTTGGGATAAATTTCGGCTTAGGCAAAATTTTTAGCATTAGGGGTTCCATTTTTTGGCGCTAGGCGCTAAAAAAAAACAAAACGAGCACTAAGACCATTTTTGGTCTGTTTAAGAAATTCTAGCAACTAATTATATACATATAACTGATGTAATTTACACATAACCTCACCAAGCATACATATATTAACTTAAAACTACTGAAAAACAAATTTAGAAAGACTAAATCCGTAAAAACAATGTATTAAAATTAAAAATCCATGTTTGACATTTGTTAAACACAGTGTATATTGTAAATCCTAATAACCACCAATTTGATTACTTTTAAACTACAATTCTCTGTAGTTCATATCCAATTAACATACCCGACTTTTAATTTCACAACTAGCATACAATTGTATCTATAACATTTGATTTTGTACAACTCAATTTCATACACGCTTTTCACCAGAAAACCAATTCTTCTTTCTCTTTGAACGTATTTTAGCATACAACATATATATAAATATATACATGCTAGTTATAACAATTACAATAATAATTACATGTAATATCATAACCAATTCTAAAACATGGTTTATAGACACTTTTTGTAAAAACCTATATATAGTGAGGTTGAGTTTTAAGAAACATAGAGACTAAATAGTTATACTATAAAACCTATGTTAAGATTATAAAACATACCTTTTTGTTGCTTTTAGAAAAACCATTCACTGAGAATCGCTACTCTGAACTAGCTTTTGAAATCTCAGTCCTTTCTCAAATGCTCTCTCTGAAATTTCTCAGACTCTTTCTTTCCTTAAACACTTCCCTTTTTCCTTTCTCTGATTTAACCAAATATAATATACGTAACACAACATAAAACTAACGCAGACGTTTTATTTAAAAAAACTGACAATATAATAATTACCCCTAATCAATTATCAGTTATAAATTTATTATATATATTATTTATATTTAATAAATCAAATTTAAAAATCAAAAACCCATAATGCTCCGTTTGACAAAACTCTTTAAAATTAAAGACTTAATATATTTAAGCCTTGTTTGGTAAAATAAGTTAAAACTACATTAATTTATTTTAATAACCACTTATAATATAGTTATTTGTCACACTTCTAATTAATTAAGTTTTCATACTTAATTTAATTAATTCTAATAACAATTCATTGCATAATATAATAATTTATTAATCATTATAAACTCTCTAACTTAATTATTAAATTAAATTAGATTACTATTTCAAAATAATTACTTTCCTTAACTCATTAATTATTTATTAAACAAATAAATAATCAAATCACATAAAATCAATTAAACAAATATTTATTCAATGATAAACACATCCATTAAATATTTATATAATTCAATAAATATTTAATTAAAAATCTGGATTGTTACATCATTCCCTCCTTACAAGGATTTTGTCCTCAAAATCACAACTCAAACCACTCATTCGTTACAATCTTCCCTACTTACAAAGATTCTGTCCCCATAATCGAAGACACAAATTAAATAAATAACTCAGAGTAATCTTTCATCATTTTATCTAAATATAGGTTTTATATTTCCTACTACATTCATTACTTTAACAAATTATAGGTTTCATTTCATAACTTTCACTTGAACTCAATATATTCTGAGTATTATATTCTTAACCCATTCATTTCCTTTTCTAAGAATCGCTATCATAAACACTTGGGATATTACATTCACCCTTTCTTCTAAAAATTTCGTCTTCGAAATTTTTATTCATTCAATCTAACAAAATAGATTTTACACTAATACTTCATTCATTCCTTGGGTTTTATAACCACTTCCTTTCCACAAAGATCATTCTACAATTATTAACTTTTCTATTAAAAGTTTTACATTATTCTTTGATAACTCATATCTTTCTCACTTAAAAATCTCTTTTCTCACTTATTCAACATATTCATCATTCAGTGTTGCATTCTACGACTCACTTCTTTCTAAGGAATACTTTCCTTTTTCACTTCCATCTTGCAGAATAACAAGAATCTTCCACAATTGTTCAATAATTGGGAAGTAGTATGAATAACTCAGGAATTTAAAAGATTCTAAATCATGTTGAGGGTCACAAGACCTTGAATTCTATTCTATAGGTTTAATAGTGCTTCACCCCCCCGTGTTCTTCACACTTTAAACCCTCTTTGGCGTAATGTTTATCAATCACAAAGACTAAAACACCTCCACTTTCGTACACTTAGGTGGCCAGCCTATTGTACCACTACGTTGGGCAACAACGTAGTGTTTTGTAACGACTATATGCGTTACGCTCAGTACTTAGGGTGTTAAGCCCTTCGTACTATGTATTGTGCACAAACATTTCAGCGCAAAGTGTAAACTAAGCGCAACCTCTAATAAAAGAGTTGTTCATCTCAGAATTTAGAGTGCAAGCATTCAACTGAGGGTCTAATGACCACGAACCATGTCCACAGTTATAAGTAATCTTTCAACTTTAACTTTAACAGTTATACGACTATAAGGACTCCAAGGTACTTAGGGGATCAATCCTTCGTACATATATTGTGCACAAACATTTCAGCGCAAAGTATAAACTAAGCGCAACCCCTAAATAATAGGGTTGTTCATCTCAGCTTTTCAACATCTGAATCCATACCAAAACAATTTGGTTTGGCATAACTTCTCAAGAAACTCTTGAATTTCATGAACATCTTTCAATATTTGTCTAGCTGAATCAAATAGCATAGACCTCTACAACAATTCAGACATCAACCGAAATATACATATGTATTCTCATATCTTAAAGAAATCTCAAAATCTTTTTATGACGTCATGATACCGCACTTTATTTTACAAATCCATTGAGAGGATTCAATCATTTGGTGATTTTATCATACTACATCATACCACAGTGGGCTGACGATCCTTAGATCACATCCAACACTAAGTAATACTGCATTGATGACTCCATCATTTTTATCATCTTTGCACCAGGTTCCATGATACATTGATGATATATAAAATACATTTTGATATATTCCAAATCATTTTTGTCTAGCCGAAGCAATTAGCATAGACATACGAATAACAATATTGTTGTTAAAACTCATTGGTTCCATCAGTTGATCCAATGTTTTTCAAGAAAATAGAAGTGTAAACATCAGCACGAAGTCAATAAATTTCAAAAGTCTAGCATAACTAGTAGATTTAGAATACCTATGCTTCCACCATCAACTCCACTTTCTATAATGATCCATTGCTTAATAGGTCTATCTATTCCTATCATCCTCAATACTCCATTCACACTTATCTATACCCAGTTCATCAAACTTACCACACGTTATGAGTTCAGGAACTTGCCACAATCATATGAGTTTAAGAACTTATCCTAGTCAGACCATAGGCGTCCATTCGCTGAGGGGTTCAAAAATATACCATATAATTATGAGTCACGAACCTACCATAAGTATGAGTTTTAAGAACTCGCACTTAACCTTATAATATTCTCTAACTATACTCTACCTATCTGTTATACACATGAGAAAAGAATCACCTTCTCAACAATAGCATAGAAAATAACGACACAAACATTCCAATGATTATCAATGTGATAAATTGAGTACAAGCACAAAACCCTCGCCCATACAAAAAGGTTTGTACAACTCAAACACCACCACGAGTCCTCAATTGAAATCCTCCTAACTCTATCTTGCTTATAACTTTCTTTCTTTTTGCTAAATACTGAATTCCTCGTATCACATTATCTATAACTCCTCATGAGTTTATCTCGTACTATCATAGTACATTATCTTCATAACATCAAGCTATAATCATTCAACCATTACAAACCATCTTCCTTTTTATAACTTAAATGAGATCACGTCGTGATCTTATTCTATAATCATCTCCTTTAAAATTCTTTTCTTAACTCGTGATCGCTTTGTTTTACGATCCTCTTTCTTTCCTTTTTTTCATCATTTACTTACATTATTCGTTATCTTGGCTATTGGAGTTAGGAAACTCCCATTTCTTATCTTTATATCTCTTCAAGATTCTTCTTTGAATCTATTTATTTATATAACAATTCTTCCTTTAAGAATTTCTAATTTCATTTACATTTCTCAACATTCCATTTAAGGTCTACACTTTCATCACACGTATCCATTTACTAAACTTGGTATACATCGAGTCTCTAATAGTTTCAATATGGTACGCTGAGTGGTTTCCCACAAATAACCAACAAACTAGGTTCCGAGTTACTAGTTCAGTATATACCTCAGCTCTATGAAAGAAATCGTTTAGCCCAGATACCATACATCAACTACTAAAGAGTACAATTGCACCATACTTAGATATAACTCTCTATTCTTAACTTTTTATCATTCTCTTCTTATAGACATTGTCTATTTATTATCACCTTACATCCTTATTATTGGAGTTGGGTAACCCCATATTCATATTCCTTATAACTCTGCGAGATTCTTCTTTGAATCCTCTTTACGCATGTTTTAAATCCTTCTTTATAAATTTCTTAAATTACTTCTTATAATTCAAACTCTATTTGAGCTTATTCTTTCATTATCTTCACCTCTCTTCTCTAAGGTTATAGCCTAAGGTACTCCTACCTAAGGTTTATAACCTACAACTTTGATACCAAATCAGTAATCGATTCCCAAAATTCATACCATTTAAATCTCAACTTCTATTGGTTAACCATACATTAAATCTCTAATTTTACATCATTATTCGATATTAAAAACACTAAATTTATGGAATATTTAAAACGCTTATACATTTCCTTCTTTCTTTTCCCCTAATCGCAACCTTTACATTACATCTCTTTGATTTAATCTTATATCATGAATCGTTACAACAAAATGACTATACAAAGTCTTACATTATAACTAATTATCCATATACATTGGATAACTCAACTTACAATTCAACAACATGTTACGTTCAAAATATGAAATACATTTCTCATAAAACATAAGTAATCTCCGTGAATATAAATCTCTATAACTTACTTAGCACATATCTTTACCTTAAAATCTTGACCTGCAAAAGTGGTTATTTGCAAGAGTGAGCTCGATTGCCCAGCAAAATCTAACAGTTTTCATGCATCACATAACACGTAATAATATGTTAAACATACATATCATAATAACTAAAACAACATGGCATACATGCTTTTAGTTCACATAGCAAATATAAAGATTGAGTTCCTTACTCAATCCTCCTTATTTAACCAAAACAATGCAGTCATAAATTGACTTTAACATTTCATGATTTCAACATGTATAATATATCATGCAATTTAAAATATTTCATCAAGTCCACGTAACAAATAGGAACCGAAAGACTTGCCTTGATCGTTGTTTACCAATAACAGTTTAACAGCTTACAGTTATCTGCACTTCACGTGCCCTACAGAATTATATAATCATACACATCAACTATTAGTCACATAACAACACATAGTAATTTTAATGTAAACTCTACTCCACATCTCATAATGTTTCCTATTAATTAGCACACAATGGTCAATTTGATTTTGTTAACTTTCAACTTATATCTCATTGTATTTCATATTCGAAGTTCATTCAAGTGCTTACGTCTTGCTAGGACTACTTATTGGTTTTATATTAAATCCATTCCATATCTTATAATAATCATTTCAATTGAATTGAAACACTTTTTAAGTTCATTAACACTTGACACGGCGTTTTGACGTTCAATCGTCACACGCCCGATTTGCATCTCTTGTGTATGCTTACTATGCTTCTATAACTTATCTAATACATTATTTATTAATGTTAAGCATCATTATATTTACTAATATTCAAGTTTTATAACTTAGAATAACATCTTTTATCGTTAGGAGCACTACACATGTATATGTGCATGCCCGACGCCCTCCGATTGCCCATGAAAACACAACAGTCCTAAAGATGACCATTTTGACTACTGTTACATACCTCAAATTGAAAAACGTAAAGAACAAACATTGTAGGTCTACTCGTCCTCGTTTCGGATCATCTTGAATCACCTCAATCAAAGTTCGTATGAGAACGTTATGGCCATTTTACTATATGAGGTCAAAATTGTCCGACCTAGACTACAATTCCAAATTTGTGAAGGAGAGGAGGAACTAACTAGCCAAAGGCGTCAAGAACTAAATTTGGCGTCAGGCGCGAATTTCTTCATTTGGGCGAATTTCAAAGATTGGGTTTCATTTTTTGTATAAGGCAAAAACTAACAGAATCCTAAACACGAAGACCATTTTCATTCTGCTTTAAGAAATTCTAAAGAACTAATTACATACATATAACTGATGTAATTTACAAATAACCTCACCAAACATACATATATTAACTTAAAACTACTGAACAACAAATTTAGAAAGACTAAATCCGTAAAAATAATGTATTAAAATTAAAACTCCATGTTTGACATTTGTTAAACACAGTGTATACTTTAAATCCTACTAACCACCAATTTGATTACTTTTAAACTACAATTCTCTGTAGTTCATATCCAATTAACATACCCGACTTTCAATTTCACAACTAGCATACAATTGTATCTATAACCTTTGATTTTGTACAACTCAAGTTCATACACGTTTTCACTGTAAAACCAATTCTTCTTTCTCTTTGAACGTATTTTAGCATACAACATATATATACATATATACATGCTAGTTATAACAATTACAATAATAATTACATGTAATATCATAACCAATTCTAAAACATGGTTTACAAACACTTTTTGTAAAAACCTATAAATAGTGAGGTTGAGTTTCAAGAAACATAGAGGCTAAATAGTTATACTATAAAACCTATGTTAAGATTATAAAACATACCTTTTTGTTGCTTTTAGAAAACCATTCACGAGAATCGCTACTCTCTAAAACTAGCTTTTGAAATCTCAGTCCTTTCTCAAATGCTCTCTCTGAAATTTCTCAGACTCTTTTCTTTCCTTAAACACTTCCCTTTTTCCTTTCTCAGACTTAACCAAATACAATATACGTAACACAACATAAAACTAACGCAGACGTTTTTTTTAAAAAAACTGACATTATAATAATTGCCCCTAATCAATTATCAGTTATAAAATTATTATATATATTATTTATATTTAATAAATCAAATTTAAAAATCCAAAAGCCATAAGGCTCCGTTTGGCAAAACTCTTTAAAATTAAAGACTTAATATATTTAAGCCTTGTTTGGCAAAATAAATTAAAACTACTTTAATTTATTTTAATAACCACTTATAATATAGTTATTTGTCACACTTCTAATTAATTAAGTTTTCATACTTAATTTAATTAATTCTAATAACAATTCATTGCATAATATAATAATTTATTTAATCATTATAAACTCTCTAACTTAATTATTAAATTAAATTAGATTACTATTTCAAAATAATTACTTTCCTTAACTCATTAATTATTTATTAAACAAATAAATAATCAAATCACATAAAATCAATTAAACAAATACTTATTCAACGATAAACACATCCATTAAATATTTATATAATTCAATAAATATTTAATTAAAAATCTAGATTGTTACATCATTCCCTCCTTACAAGGATTCTCGTCCTCGTAATCACAATGCAAACCACTCATTCATTTAACAAGGATTTAAATAAATGTTCTCAATTAGGTCACACATGGTGCACATATATATGTCTATTCTATACACAACTTATGCAGTCAAAACAAGTCGACAACTTATAATCACATGCCATTATATTACGGTGTAAATCTACAATCCTTCTTTCAACATCATATAGATTACCAAAATCATCACTAATTTCTTAGCAAGAATCATTAAGCATGAATATATTAAACCAAACCATATAGTGCCAACCGAAGAGACAAGACATTCAATTCAAATTAACAAAGGGTTCCATTATAACCTTAGAGCCAATACTTAGTTCATAGCTCTTGAACAAAATATAAGTAGCAATAAAGACAACATTTATGGATTACAAAATCAAATGGATAAGAATAAACTCTGTCAAATCACTTCAGTCTCCAAGAATTCCACTCCTTTCAAGCTTTCCAATTCGTATTGCTCACTGCTCTTGAGCTTCAAGGAATCCCAAACTTCTCCCTAATCTACGTAAACTATATGTACAAACATTACCTGAGAGATGGAGTGAGAGAAATTACAAAGGAGATAGAGAGACTATCCTAGAGGGGGATTCTATCTGATTATGTATTTGGAAGCTATCCTCATATATATATATATATATATATATATATATATATATATATATATATATATATATATATATATATATATATATATATCATCCCCACATTAAGCTATGTTAAATCCAGCTCCTTACTGCCTGGGAACCGGATGTGGCGTTGCGGTGCGAGAGAGGAGCTTAGGGTGGCTGCAGCCACGTCAAGATAAAATAAATGGAGGCCAGATCAGCGAGTAGCGCCACTTATGAAGGAACTGGTATTTGTAGTGCCATGCTGATGTCAGAGTTGACCAGGTTGGGGTTCTGCAGCACCAGGTTTAAGCCTGACATTGGCGCTGCAGCGCTAGTGTAGGGAAATTGACTGTTTTGCCCTTTGAAAGCTGGAAAAGACCTATTAAGCTCTGCAACACATTGATTAAGCAAAATAGTACTATAATCATATAAAAGCTATATAAAATCTACGAAAATCAAGCAACTATTTAAACAATAAAGGATCTGATTCGAAAGTATAAATCCCACTTATCATATACCCCCAAACTTAAGTCTTTTCTTGTCCTCAAGCGAACTATCTAACACAAAAAATAACAATAGTAAAATAGCACACGAAAGAAGTATAAAACTATATACTAGCATCATGGCTTCTAAGTTCAATCATAGATACTCCCAAAGAACAGGGTAAACACATATATGAATAAGGGTTAAATCCATTTCAAGCATAAGACTGTATTCGATCCATTCTATGTGTGTGTGTGGAGACCAACCATCCTAACTAATCATAGCTCAAATTAAGTTCACACAGTCGATTGTGAATACCAGTATGCTCACTCTGCAACTCGAACAATCAACAAGCATTTAGAATGAGACGCAAATGCAAGAAAGGATCAAAAGGCTCTAGCATGAAGACAGTAAAATCTGACTCAGACAGTCCTTAATTACCTTAGGCTATTTAGAGCAACCCATTAATGAGCTTTTGATCAATGACTCCCAAGCCATATGACTTTAGGGCACTAGGTGTAGAACACCCCTATGAATCTAATAACTCGAGCAGCAAAAGCCACGTAATCAACTGAAGCCAAATTAGACTTTACGAAATCCGAAGATTATTAGGTGAGTGCATTTTATGCTCCATCTCAACATCGGTCTACGTTTATGGGGGAGTGCGTTTCACGCTCCATCTCAACCCACCGCACGACTTTCAATATTTTTTTATTTTTTTATTTATAAATATATTTTTTATATGTTAACATGCTAGAATCCAAGATCCGAAACTATATAAGCGTCAAAGACTTTTATTACCTTGTAAAAATGAAAGTTTAAAAGAGTGAACATATTCTCAAAGCAATAAACACACAAATTAAATTCAAAATACAACTAGTTAAAATAATTGGTCGGTGCTTGCTAAGAAGGACATATCAATAACAGTCTCAACTTATCGATTGAACACACCCCACATGCTTGACTCTTTAAGAGACATACATAATCACTTGGCGCTTGTCATTAGCCACAATCAAAAATTAATAATTTATATAAAACCCTTGCATAATAACAGCTCAAAATAGGGTAATAAAGCCATTAACATGGCACAAGCATACAAATCTATATAAGCCCCAAAAGATGGCTATAAACCAAACATACATTCTGATAATAATCAAAGCATCCATACATAATAATAAAAACTATTCATGGCATCCATCCATAATAATACCAAAGTATAATAAACCAAAGGCTAATAAAGCCCAAAATGATGTTAAAAACGCAGTTTACACATGACTGCACTACAATACTGATAAAGCATAAGCAAAATACTAAGATATAGCAACATATCATAGCAGTAGACAAAATAAAATAGATAAACCATAATACCCCCAAACTTAAGATGATCAATGCGCTCATTGATAAGCATTATAAATAAATACAAGAGGGCTTCCCTGAAGTCTGGTCACTAGGCATCAACATCATCCTCGTCAGCTTCTGCGGGTGGTGATGCTGGAGGGTATGGTGGGAAAACAGGAGGCTCTGGGAACTGGAATGGCATGAAATTAGCATCCTCACCATTATAAATAGTATAGATGCCATGCATAGTGTTGATCAGCTCATCTTGATACTGCATCACGATGTCCTACCTCTAGGCAACCGCTGCTATGTGTCTCTACTGCGTTTGAGCATTGGCGTCTTGGTTCTGATGTAGTAGGGTCAGGGATGCCATAATCTCTGCCAATAGTCCTTATGAAAACGAGCCGGACTATGGTGGCTGCGAATGCCCAACCTCTGATGTAGGAGGCAGCTCAGTAGGTGGCCCGTACACCTCTCCTCTGACATGTGAGGCCGCCCCGTCCCATACACTGAAGCGTGAGATGACTTGATGGTCGATGACTGACATGGGTGGCAAAGTTATCTCTTCTGGTCCCCAATGAATACCTGCCTTTTTGCAATCGGGTGATCAAAGATGGATGTGGAAGTCCTATAGAGGTGGTACTCTTGATCGCCTTCAGGATGGACTCATGAATGAGAACTCCGATATCCATGTCCAGACCCGTGACAATGGAGAATAAAATGATCGCTCTATCCTTAGTCACGTCGCTAAGGTGACGAGTGGGGATCATGTTGGCACATATAAAACTATACCTTGCCTTCCCATAGCGACTGAGTGCATAATGCGGGAAACTGGTCTTCTCACCCATCATGTCATTGGTTTTCCATGTTGTCCCAGGCTTGCAGAGCCTCCTAACAATATCGTCTAAGTCATAGCTGTGAAGTCCCTGCTCCAAATAGTCCCTGCCCTCATAGCTAGGTGTCGCAAAAAGTGCATTGATGGCTTGGCTTCTGAACACCATTGATCACCCCCTGACTTGAACAACAGCTAGACCATAGGCACATGCATTTGCAAAGAACCCATGAACGACGGATACGATGGGCGACTCGGGTGGTTTTGTGAAGTGCACCCACTTGCGTCCAAGGATCATGGCCGTCAGCTCGCTATCCTTTGTTTGACCAGGCCTCAAACCCCATTCAGGAACCAAGTTTCATTTGGCAAAGGAGTTCTTGTACCGTTTCCATGCCTCTTCGCTAATGAATTTGGCATTGTCCCAAGTCTGTGGTGTTGCGGACGTGGAGCCACCGACGCTAAGTCTTTGCCTCTTTGTAGCCATTTCAAAATTTAGCAATTGGTTTGACCAAAAGATAGAAAAATCAATCCCATAACCACCAAACTTAGGCTAGATAATCCCCAAACAATTTCCAATATCAAAGCAGCCCAAATAATTCAAATTTTGGTTCAAGCAATCTATCGAACACCTAGAGTGCACTCTATAAACCCACTTGGACAGCCTTTACTTGAAAATGCTCTATCCAGATTTCTGTTAGTGGAAATCACCCCAAATCAACAGAGAAATGTGCATAACCAAATGATTACATCAACTACTATTTATGATTGAATGAAAACCCCAAAAATACCTTAATTAAGAACACTAGCAGTAGCAGTCCTTCGGAGACCCTAGTTCTATAATTGATGGAGTCCAAATCGTTTGTTTGTGAGATTGGAGCAAAAAATTGGATGATGTGGTGAATGGGGGGCTGTGCTGGGTAGATGGGGGGGGGGTACCGCAGTTTGGGTTTCTTGAGCTATATGGTGGCTTAGGCTGCCGAGATCTGTCGAGAGAGAAGGGAGGAATGGGCTAAACTGCTGGCTTTAATCTATTTTAAAAAACAAAAACTTGCTTGTGGCGCTGTGGCGCGACCTGTCCTTTGTTACGTGGTAGTGCAATGCGAGAAAACAGTAGGTTGGGATTTTTGTGTGGTATTTGCTATTTGAGGTGCCCTTTGTTTACAAGTATTGCAATGCATGACCCCTATTTCTGAGTTTTCCTGCAAAAGCCAAACCATGTATTAGCCAACATACTATTACACATATATAATTATAACAACCCATATGATAACTACCTTATCTCTAACTACGATATACACAATAGCAACATACTAAATAAACATACTGCCTGTATCCTATAATCAAAAAAACATGCATATGCATAAATAATAATACTGGTAGCTATGTTAACAACTAAAAGGAAAAGACATAATGTAAACTAGACATAAGTAAAGAAAAATAGAGAAAATTGATACTGAGATGGGGTTGCCTCCCCACCAAGAGCTTGTTTTAAATTCATCGACTTGACTATACCATTGTCGTTCAATCCGGGTCATACGCGAAAACGACCATTTCATGCCGCCTATTTGTCAACTCCTTTAAATTTATGGCAGACATGGATGATTAGTCATCCCCCTTTTCTTTACCCATCGACACGAAGAATATTTCACCACTGGAATTATCCACTAATTCTCTTTTTTCATCAATCTGAAAGCGTTCTTTGTGCGCTAGTGGGCCCTCAAGGGTTTTCACAATCGTGAACGTGGTTTCCAACTTTTCATTAGTATGGACAATACAACCACTCTTGATCATCTCTTCTCCTACTTCAGACTTCAAAGGTTGGTCAATTTTCACGTTGACATCTCCCTCAACAACTTTGTGAGACTCACCGCCTTTTCCTTTCATATCCACCGTGCAATGCTCTACTTCTTTATCGTTGATATCAATTATGACAGGTAGATTGCCTTGCGGTGAATTTGTGATGGCATTGACGAGTTGTCCCAATTGACTTTTGAGTCTCTACAATGCGGCGTCTTGGCTTGCCATTTGAACCTCATTTCTCTCTATAAAGTTGGTGAGGAGCTCTTTAAGCCTTTTCTCTTCTTCTCGTGTTGAGTATACAGAAAAGCTCTCATTGGGTTGAGATGTCACCTTATATTACGGCAGAGACTGATATTCAAATTGATTTGGATATGAATAATTCGTATCATGATACTCCTCTTGACTATAGTCCTAAGAGTTTGGATAACTCTGACAGTTTGGATGATAGTAAATCGATTAAATGTCAGCTCGTTCCTGACAGTAGGCAGACTGAGTGGACTGACACTCAAAATTGTCAGAAAACCTCAAGAGATTTGAAATTTGATCTTGCAATCGCTCAAGTCTTTCTTCCGATCTTGGTTGTGCTGTCCTCTCAAAAGGCCATTGATCGCCCATACCCTGTAAGCTTAAAAACAAAAAGGAAGATAACACCAATAAAATATATATATATATATATATATATATATATATATATATACACGTTCAAATTAAGACTAAATTGATTGAAATCAATATTGGACAGTATTAGAATAATAGTTCCTCGGCAGCGGCGCCAAAAACTTGTTGGTCGAAAAACCGATCACTAAACACGTGCAAGTATACGCGGTCTAACAAGTAATACAGTGATAAGGAAAGTGTCATACCCACGAGGAACTATCACTAATATTTACCAAATACCGACTTTGTATCGCTTAAGTCTTATTCGAATAGAAGACTAATAAAAGTGTGATTAATCTAGTTATATCTAATTATCAAAGAAAGTATAAATGGATAATGAATGGTATCGAAGGCGCTATAAGCTAAGGTCATAACTTCACCCCACACTGGAATTTTGTCAAACACCTGGTGTGCTATGCTTCATCAAACTTCCTACCTTTTTCTCTTTGGTCTTAATGGTCACGACAGTTTGTCGACCGAGAACACACAAGTGCTAATACACCTCTTTCGAGGTATGTACAAACACATCCTCTCTAGATCCACCCGATAGGGAATAGAACAGAAAAGAACATCCAATATAATCTTACACATGTCTATGTGAATTAACCACACAAAGATTTAAGCATAAGTTCTCAATTAGGTCACACGTGGTGCACATATATATGTCTATTCTATACACAACTTACACAGTCGAAATAAGTCGACAACTCATAATCACATGCCAATATATTACGGTGTAAATCTACAATCCCTCTTTTAATATCATATAGACTACCAAAATTATCACTAATTTCTTAGCAAGAATCATTAAGCATGAATATATTAAACCAAACCATATGATACCAACCAAAGAGATAGGACATTCAATTCAAATTAACAAAGGGTTCCATTATAACCTTAGAGCCAATACTTAGTTCATATTTCTTGAACGAAATATAAGTATCAATAAAGACAACATTTATGGATTACAAAATCAAAGGAAACAAATGGATAAGAATAAACTCTGTCAAAGCTCTTAAGTCTCCAAGAATTCCACTCATTTCAAGCTTTCTAATCCGTATTTCTCAATGCTCTTGAGCTTCAAGGAATCCCAAACTTCTCCCTAATATACCTAAACTGTATGTACAAACATTACCTAAGAGACGGAGAGAGAGAAATTACAAAGGAGAGAGAGAGAGAGAGAGACTATCCCAAAGGGGGATTCTATCTCATTATATATTTGGAAGCTGCCCTGCATATATATATTAGTCCCACTTTAAGCTAGGTCAAATCCAGCTCTTTACTGCCTGGGAATCAGAGGTGGTGCTGCGGCACGGAGAGTAGGGCTTAGGGTGGCGCTGCATTGCCACGTCAGCATAAAAAGACCAGAGCTGGCGTTGCAGCGCCAACTTATGAAGGAACTGGGGCACTGCAGTGCCATGCTGACATCACAGATTGACGGTGTTTGGGCCCATATAGCGCCCGAGTTTAAGCTTAGCATTGGCGGCTGCGGCCGAATATAGAAAATGACCGTTTGCCCCAATCTTTGGAAAAGACCTATTAAGCCCGACAACACATCGATTAAGCAAAATAATACTATAATCATATAAAATCTATATAAATTCTACGAAGATCAAGCAACTATTTAAAAAATAAAGGATCCGATTCGTGAGTATAAATCCCACTCATCAGGGGTCTGCATGAAAGGGGAAAAAGTCTACTATAATTGTGGTCAGGAAGGCTACATAGCACCTAACTGCCCTAACCCAAAGAAGGGCGCCTGCTTCACATGTGGGTTGAAGGACCACTTGGCTAGGGATTGTCCCAAGAAAGGATCTGGAGGGGTAGGAACAAGAGGGAACAAAGGGAACAACGGTGGCAATGCTTTAACCATCACACGACCAACCGCAACCATCAGACGAACCGCCAGGACATTCGCCATGACAGTGTAGGATCCGGTACAGTCTCGTGATGTGGTGTTAGGTATCATTCTGATCAATAAAGTTAATGCTTATGTATTATTTGATTCGGGTGCTACTTGTTCATTTATATCCGATGAATTTGCTAAGAACTTGGATTTGCTCAAGGACGAGTTAGAATACCTGTAATGCCTTCAAAATTTATACAATTTAATTATCAACTTCGGTCGTTAATAATACGTCTAACTTCTGATTTTACATCATTGATCAATGTTAAACTTAATAAAATGCGGAATAATTAAAACTTTTCTATCATCTTACTTTAATTCCCTGAATCAAAACCTTTATCATCTACATGTCTTTGAAACATATATAATCCATGATTCACTTCATCACAATTATTATATCAAATAACTCAACCTGATAACCTTTATATATCAGATAACTCTAACTTTAGCTTTACAACTCAACATAAAACTATACATCATAAAACATTTAATACATCTCATGAATCTTAATCATGGTATTAAGACATAACAACTTTATCTAAAATATTAATCTTCGTGTATTATTTCTGATCCACGTCATTCAAGTAGCACATAGTGTTACCTTCAATCCTTAACCTGCAAAAATGGTTATTTGCAAGGTTGAGCTCGACAGCCCAGCAAAATCTAACAGTTTTCATGCATCACATAGCACATAATAGCATGCTCAACATATATCTCATAAACATTGGACTAACATAACATACATCTTATAGTTCATATAACAAGTATAAAGATTGAGTTCCTTACTCAATAAGCATGCTTTACTCAATCAACGTAGTCATAAGTTGACTTTAACATTTCATACATTCAACATATATATAACACATCATGTTCTTTGCAATAAAGATATAAAACAATCAAATTCACATAGCAAATAGGAACTGAAAGACTTGTCTTGATTGTTGTTTACCAATAACAGTTTAACAACTTACAGTTATCTGCACTTCACGTGCCCTACACAATTATATAATCATGCACATCAACTATTAGTCACATAGCGACGCATAGTAGTTGTAATGTAAACTTTATTTTACATCTCATAACTGTAACGAATGAGTGGTTTGAGTTGTGATTATGAGAACAGAATCCTTGTAAGGAGAGAATGATGTAACAATCCAGATTTTTAATTAAATATTTAAATATTTATTGAATTATATAAATATTTAATGGATGTGTTTATCGTTGAATAAGTACTTGTTTAATTGATTTGATGTGATTTGATTATTTATTTGTTTAATAAATAATTAATGAGTTAAGGAAAGTAATTATTTTGAAATAGTAATCTAATTTAATTTAATAATTAAGTTAGAGAGTTTATAATGATTAAATAAATTATTATATTATACAATGAATCTGTTATTCGAATTAATTAAATTAAGTATGAAAACTTAATTAAATGAAAGTGTGACAAATAACTATACTATAAAAGAGTTATTAAAATAAATTAAAGTGCTGTTAATTTAGTTTTGCCAAACAAGACTTAAGGATATTAAGTGTTTAATTTTTAAATAGGTTTTTCCAAACAAAGCCCTATGGCTTTTGGATATTAAATTTTAAATTATTAATAATATATAATTAATAATATATATTATTTATGTTGTAACTGACATGTAATGATTATTATGTAATGTATATATATGCGCTTTAAATGCGTTGGGTTTTAGACGTGCGTTTGCTTTAATTGGTTTACGTATATTGAATTTAGCTTAAGCCTAAGGAGTGAAAGGAAAAGTTGCCTGAGAAAAGAAAAAAAAGGGGTTCTGAGAGAAGAAGAGTTCTCAGAGATAGTTGAGAGAGAAAAAGATTGGATTCTAGAGAAAATACTAAGTTCTTCAAGTTATTCTAAGTGTTTAACAAGAATTTCTTAACAACAAAAAGGTTTGTTTTATACTCTTAACATATATGTTTTATATTATAATTACTTAGTTTCTGTGTTCTTGAAATACATTCACTATGTATAAGGTTTTTACAAAAATTGTTTGTAAACCATGTTTTAGAATTGGTTATGATATTACATGTAATTATAATTGTAATTGTTATAACTAGGATGTATATATGTATATATGTGTGTTTTATGCTAAATTACGTTCAAAAAGAAAAGGAAATTATTTTACAGTGAACGTTTATGTATGAACATGGTTTAAATATAGTTATGAGAATATATATAATTTTATGTTAATTGTAAAAATTAAACTGGGAATATGTTAATTCATTTGTTAAGAATTGCAGAGAAAGTAGTTGGAATGAATCAAATTCATGTATAATAGGAATTAAAGTGTTAAACCTTGTCAAACATCGACAATGGAGTTTTGGGTTTTAAAATTTTGGTTTCAAAGATAATCAGTGTTCCTAAAATCGTTGTTTAGTGGTTAGTAACTATTATATGACTGATTGTTAGCGTTTATGTGTAAATTACATGAAGATATACATGTTAATTGGGGTTAATTGCTATTAAAAATAAAGACAGTAGCTTTGTTTTGTTCTTCGTTTTGTATTCTGTGAGTTTCGGCGCCCCAGCTCAAAGTCTCGCGCCTTAGAGCCAAAATTAGCACCCCAGCGCCGAAGTCAGCGCCGGAGCGCCGGACCTCGCGCCGCAGCGCCTAGTCCCTATATAACTCTCGCGCCGAAGCGCCACATCAGCGCCGAAGCGCGACCCATAGTTCAAACTGTGGCTCCACTTAGCAGAATGTTCCGAAATGACTTCTGTCTTGCACAGAAGTCTGAATTTTTTAGTTGTAATGCTATATGACCAAATAATTATGTTATTATAGTATTATAATGTGTTGAACGAACATGGTGTTAATACGTAACGAGTTTATTTATCGTTTAGGAATATAATTTGATTACATGGTTAGACATTTAAACCATACGTGATGTAGTGTTGATTATGACTGATCATGTCATGTTAACATATGTATATTGGGTATTGTGATTCGGATATCAACGGTTTAATCTACGCGCAAGGCAAGTCTTTCAGTTCCTATTTGTAACGTGGACTTGATGAACTATTTTAAATTGCATAATATGTTATACATGTTGAAATCATGAAATGTTAAAGTCAATTTATGACTGCATTGTTTTGGTTAAATAAGGAGGATTGAGTAAGGAACTCAATCTTTATATTTTCTATGTGAATTAAAAGCATGTATGCCATGTTACTTTAATTATTATGATATGTATGTTTAGCATATTATGATGTGTATGTGATGCATGAAAACTGTTAGATTTTGCTGGGCTGTCGAGCTCACTCTTGCAAATAACCACTTTTGCAGGTCAAGATTTAAAGGTAAAGATATGTGCTAAGTGAGTTATAGAGATCTATATTCACGAAGATTACTTATGTTTTATGAGAAATGTATTTCATATTTTGAACGTAACATGTTGTTCAATTGTAAGTTGAGCTATCCAATGTGTATGGATATTTAGTTATGATGTAAGACTTTGTATAGTCATTTTGTTGTAACGATTCATGATATAAGATTGAATCAAAGAGATGTAATGTAAAGGTTGCGATTCAGGGCAAAAAAGAAGGAAATGTATAAACGTTTTAAATATTTCTCAAATTTAGTGTTTTTAATATCGAATAATGATGTAAAATTAGAGATTTAATGTATGGTTAACGACCGAAGTTGAGATTTAAATGGTATGAATTTTGGGGTCGTTACAGTTGGTATCAAAGTTGTAGATTATAAACCTTAGGTAGGCGTACCGTAGGCTATAACCTTAAAAAAAAGGAAGGTGAAGATAATGAAAGAATAAGCTCAAATACAGTTTGAACAATAAGAAGTAATTTAAGAAATTATTTAAAGAAGGGATTAAAACTTGCGTGAAATGATTCAAAGAAGAATCTCACAAGAGTTATAAGGAATATGAATGTGGGGTTACCCAACTCCAATAATTAGTATGTAAGGTGATAATAAATAGACAGTGTCTATAAGAAGAGAATGTTAAAGAAGTTAAGAATAGAGAGTTATATCTAAGTATGGTGCAATTGTACTCTTTAGTAGTTGATGTATGGTATCTGGGCTTAACGATTCCTTCATAGAGCGGAGGTATATACGAACTAGTAACTCGGAACCTAGTGTGTTGGTTGTTTATGGGAAACCACTCAGCGTACCATATTGAAACTGTTAGAGACTCGATGTGTACCAAGTTTAGTAAATGGATACGTGTGAAAGTGTAGACCTTAAATGGAATGTTGAGCAATGTAAATGAAGTTAGAAATTCTTAAAGGAAGAATTGTTATATAAACAAGTAGATTCAAAGAAGAATCTTGAAGAGATATAAAGATAAGAAATGGGAGTTTCCTAACTCCAATAGCCAAGATAACGAATAATGTCGTAAATGATGAAAAAAAGGGAAAGAAAGAGGATCGTAAAACAAAACGATCACGAGTTAAGAAATGAATTTTAAGGGAGATGATTATAGAATAAGATCACGACGTGATCTGTTTAAGTTATAAAAGGAAGATGGTATGTAATGTTTGAATGATTATATCTTGATCCTATGAAGATAATGTACTATGATAGTACGAGATAAACTCATGAGGAGTTATAGATAATGTGATACGAGGAATTCGTATCGAGAAAAGAGCAAGTTATAAGCAAGATAGAGTTAGGAGGGATTTCAATTGAGGACTCAGGTGGTGGCTGAGTTGTACAAACCTTTGTATGGGCGAGGGTTTTGTTCTTGTACTCAATTTATCACATTGATAATCATTAGAATGTTTGTGTCGCGCTATTTGCTATATGCATGTTGAGAAGGTGATTCTTTTCTCATGTGTATAACATATATGTAGAGTATAGTTAGAGAATATTATAAGGTTAAGTGCGAGTTCTTAAAACTCATACTTATGGTAGGTTCGTGACTCATAATTATATGGTATGGTTTTGAACCCCTCAGCGAATGGACGCCTATGGTCTGACTAGGATAAGTTCTTAAAATCATATGATTGTGGCAAGTTCCTGAACTCATAACGTGTGGTAAGTTTGACGAACTGGGTATAGATAAGTGTGAATGGAGTATTGAGGATGATAGGAATAGATAGACCTATTTAGCAATGGATCATTATAGAAAGTGGAGTTGATGGTGGAAGCATAGGTATTCTAAATCTACTAGCTATGCTAGACTTTCAAAATTTATTGACTTCGTGCTGATATTTACACTTTTATTTTCTTGAAAAACATTGGATCAAATGATGGAACCAATGAGTTTTAACAACAATACTGTTATTCGTATGTCTATGCTAATTGCTTCGGCTAGATAAAAATGATTTATAATATATCAAAATGTATTTTATATCATTAATGCATCATGTAACCTGGTTCAAATATGATAAAAACGATGGAGTCATCAATGAAGTATTACCTAGTGTTGGATGTGATCTAAGGATCGTTAGCCCACTATGGTATGATGTAGTATGATAAAATCACCAAATGACAGAATCCTCAATGGACTATAAATACAGTGCGGTATCATGACGTCATAAAAAGATTTTTGAGATTTCTTTAAGATAGGAGAATACATATGTATGTATGTATATGTATATTTCGGTTGATGTCCGAATTGTTGTAGAGGTCTATGCTATTTGATCCAGCTAGACAAATATTGAAAGATGTTCATGAAATTCAAGAGTTTCTTGAGAGGTTATGCCAAACCAAATTATTTTGCTGCGGATTCAGACGTTAAAAAGCTGAGATGAACAACCCTATTATTTAGGGGTTGCACTTAGTTTATACTTTGTGCTGAAATGTTTGAGCACAATACATTGTACGAAGGGCTTAACACCCTAAGTACCGAGCCTAACGCATATAGTCGTTACAAAACACTACGTTGCGGCCCAACGTAGTGGTACAATAGGTTGGCCACCTAGTGTACGAGTGGAGGGTGTAAGACCTCAACTTATTATAAATAAAATTAAATTTTCTCTTTTTATTATTTTGAAATAGTAAGGGTTGATTTGATTAATATGGTTAGTTGTGGGTAAAATGCGCAAATATTTTAAATAAGCAAGTGGTTATAAAATATTCATTTTTTATCGGAGAATATTCGTTTGGTCGGGGAATATTAAATGCACGACCAAGCAACCTTGTGTGGGCCCCATAACTAAAAAGCGATTGGTTGAAAAGAAAACGACAAGTATAAGTTGTTTATAAATAACTTGGCCAGATTGTTACCATTAATATTGTTGGAATACTCGGTGGTTAAAACACACGATGTCTGGCGTTGTTGCACAAGAAGCACCAGTATTGCACCAATTATTGATTCTTACGTGAAGGCACTACTCAATAATTGTTACGATGATCTCTTCGCTCAATTATTTTATTTTATTGATTCAATAATTGCTGCGTTGATATTTTATATTCTTTGTTGTTTCAATAATTATCACTACACAAAGATTTTCATTATCGAAAGCAATAATTCATATTATCTGAATAATATTATTAGAAAACATTATTGGCAATGTCTAGAAAGTTACATCTAAGGAGAGGTTTGGTCACCTAATTGCATTGCGCCAAGATGAGGAGAAATTCTTATTGAAAGCCCCTCTTTCCAGGAAACTACCGGTTGCGATCTTGTGATTCTGTAATATAATTTGTGAATAATTAATAATTGATTTATATGATGAGGAAAATATTGATTTTATGTGGATATAGATGGAGAAAATTTTTAAAGTGACAATTGTTAAAAATTGATATTTTATCTTTTGTGATAAAATAATATTTTATTATATTATATAATAATGGTGATATTTTTACAATGAATGTTGGATATATGAGTATATGAGGAGGAAGAGTATTTTTGTTGCATTAAATGATTAACACATGTTTTGTGTGTCGACCCCATTTGTTGACTGAAATTTGATTATAAATAGAAAAAATCGCTTGGTTTGTGGATTTGGTCAATTTACATTTGGAATTTGGAAAAACTTCTTCTGCAAAGTTGTAGAGAATGAAATTTCCTATGGCAATGACATGTGGTTCGAATTTTTCTGATAAAAAGACTATTTATTGTGAATTATTGAAGTTCCAAAGTTCCGAAATAATTGATTTTTGAAAGTTTTAATTATTTTTAATTACAAAAAATGTTTTTTTGGTTTTTGTCATTATTTGGTGGCTGAATTCAGATGGTCAAGGTGGGCTAAGGAAAATAAAAATAAAATATTATTATTTTATTAAATTTTCTGCTTTGGTGTTCTAAGCAATTTCCTATAAATAGGGTGCTTAGGTTAGAATTGAAAATCACACCAAAAACTGAAGATTTCTCTCTCTTTCTCTCTCTATTATATCGATCATATTTTTGTGAGTATTTTAGTACTTTGAGTATTGCTATACGGTGCAAGTTCTTTCAAAGACTATATCCAAAAGATTCCAAATGTAAGTAATCTCATGTCTTTTTTCGAGGTAAGGGATTTTATTTTCTTCGTAAGTGATATTATTTCTTCAATATCATTATGCCGAAATATTGGTTGGAACTTTTTATCAAATTTGGAACTTTTTCATGTCGGGGTTACAATTCATGAGTTACTATTCATGAGTTATTATTCACGAGTATTATTCACGAAGCATGATGATTTTCTTGTGGAATTTCTATCTTTTGGTGTCGGAGTTACTATCACGTATACGACACTATTCACGTATACAGTACTATTCACGAATACGACACTATTCACAGAAAAATTAAATTTTCGTTTTTCGTCCAAAATATCTATTATGGATACTAGCTTTGATTGTATCCATGTTTTGATCATTCTTGAATTTTACTCCACTATGATTATTTATGAGGTATTTTTGGACATGGAATAGCTGAAATACGAATCCTTAATATTTATTATTTTGTTTCACTGGATTCGTTTTCTTTAAAATATTTTTCATCATCCTCAGTCCTAAATGATGATATAATTGAATATCTTTGGACTGTAGTGCAAAGATTAACTGATGAATATCTTTGACCCGTAGTGCAAAGATGAACAGGTGTTTAGATGAATATGACCAACTGGTGAATATCTTTGGCCTGAAGTGCAAAGATGAATATTTGATTCCAGATATATATTGATTTATGTTACAGGGATAAAATATTGATGATGGACTTTTAAATTCATAGATAATAGTAGATTTCATTCTCTACGTAACTCTTCTATGAATTATTGTTTCCGCTGCGAATATTGATTTAAAACTTTTTGTCTATTGTATTCTATTAGATTTTTTTCCTGTTGAAGACTAACGATAATTTTTTCTATGTTATCTTAGTCATAATATTCTTTACTGGGCTAGTTGAGCTCAACATTTTCCTTTTGTTCCATTTTTCTTCTCAGGAGGCGAGAATATAACAAGTACTAATCGATGTATGGAATGAAGGTTCTAGAAAGTCGTTTTAGTAGTCCTCACCATTTTTGTAAAATAATGTATCAATAATTGTAATGAGGACTTATTTGAGTGTGGATATTGTCTAGATGACAATATTTGTATTTAAAGGCACAGTTTTTATGTTGTATAAAGTTATAGTTGTTTCTGTACCATGTATTTGGCGACTCAGAATGGGTTGTGGATTGGACCTATTTTGGGGGCGTCACAGTTGGTATCAGAGCTTAGGGATATGATCTCTGGCGGAAATCGGGGAATAGAACTAGGAGGGGAGAGACGAGTAAATCCTTTGCTAGTGTGTCCTACCTAAGCTTATTTGTTGGTCAGTCATAATATAGGGGTATTATGTGATATGTTAATTTGTTAAATTAACCCTTATTTTGTGACAGTATTTAAGAATGACAGCTGAAAATGTTAACAATGGAGTGAATGAGACTGTGGAGACACCTCTAATCGCCAACCAAGATAATGTGATGTCAGGAGAAGAAAGAATTAGAGATATCCATGTGTTGGGTGAAGAATTAATAGTTGCACCCGAGATAGTCGCAGAGGTAGCAGCTGAGAGTGAGGAAGAAGAAGAACCTGAGGAGAATTTATTAGAAGAATTTTATGATCGAAATTTAGAATTACAAAATTGTATTCATGAGTTAGAAGAGCAGGTTGAAGAACGGCAGGCGGTCGTGGAGAAAAGAGATGCAACAATTCAAAATTGTGTTACCCGATGTGCGATGTTTGAACAGAAGTACTCTTTGGCAGAGTATAAGATATTAGAGCTGAAATCTGAGAATGCTATGATCAAAGTTCTGATGAAAGAAGAAGCAACCAAACGAATGAGAATGGAGGATGCATGGGTAAAAGCTACACGACACGTTGATATTGTAGAAAAAGACGTCCGATCCAATAAGGCCAAAATAGATGAAATGGATTTCTCTTTTTGGACAGCAATTGGGAGAATCCAACATTGAGTTCGGAATTACCCTATGCAGAGCGGTCAACCCCAATTTGATATGGATCGGAGAGTAATGACTGAAATCATGGATCAGGAATTCGACGAAGCAATGACTGGTGGAATGTACTCTATAGCAAAGTTAAGTCCAGTTGGGACGGTGGCACCAGAGGCGGATACGAACAAGTCAAAGTCAACGGTTCCTGGAAGAGCGTTTGTCATGACTGCCCAAAATGCGAGGAACTTGAACGAAGGTATCACGGGTTAGTTAATTATAAATTCTTGAGAAGTTTATACCTTACTAGATACCGGTGTTACCCATTCATTTATTTCTCTTGGTTGTGCTCAACGTTTGAACTTGACTCCAGAGAAATTAGACCTTGACTTATCTGTTGAGACTCCATTAGGAGAAACTTTCATTACATCTACTATTTATAAATCTTGCTTGATTCAAGTTGGAACCTTCACATTACTTGTTGATCTTATCTCTTTAAAGATACTTGCTTTTGATGTAATTTTAGGGATTGATTGGTTAACTACTCATCATGCCAAATTGATTGTTTTTGTAAGGTTGTTAGTTTTTATATTCCTAAGCAACCTGTTATTCGAATTTAAACAACCAAACCATTGAAGTCAAACTCTTTTATATCAAGCCGTAAAGTCATTCGTTTATTGAAAAACGGATGTCAAGCTTTCTTAGCCATGTTATGGACTTGAAAAAAAATACGTCAGATTTGAATAATATTTCTGTTGTTCGTAAATTTCCTGACGTATTTCCTGAAAAAATTTCCTGGCCTACTCCCAAAGCGTGATATTGAATTTTGTATCGACTTTGAACCCGATACAAAATCCATTTCTAAAATCTCATATCGAATAGCTCCTATTGAACTTCAGGAGTTAAAAACCCAACTATAGAAGTTGATAACCGAGCCTCTATCTGGTGACTTCTTTTATGGAATGCACCGAAGCCAGACACTCCGTAGGGGACGCCATATTCGTGCGATAGTAAAATGATAGGTGTCATTGTGACGTGCTATCCAATGTTGGGATATGAGTCACAATTGAGAGCAACCTAAGTCGGTAATCGAAATACGTAGCTTTCTTGGCTTAGTTGGTTATTATCGGAGATTCGTTGAAGGATATTCACGAATCGCTATTCCATTAATGCAGCTGACTCGTAGAGATACAAAATTCGAATGGAGCAAGGAATGTGGGAAGAGCTTCGAAGATCTCAAGAGGAGACTCAATTCGGCACCTGTTTTGACAATACCATCTGGTTCGGATGGATTTGTTATCTACAGCGATGCTTCAGGCAAAGGGTTAGGATGTGTTCTCATGAAACGTGGGAAAGTCATAGCCTATGCCTCGCGACAACTTAAAGAATATGTGTGACGCCCCCAAAATAGGTATACAACACCCATTCTGAGTCGTCAAAAAACATGGTATAGAAATAACTACAACTTTATTAATACAACATAAAAACTGTGAGTTTAAATACAAATATTATCATCTAGACAATATCCACACTCAAATAAGCCCTCAGTACAATTATTGATACATTATTTTACAAAAATGGTGAGGACTACTAAAATGACTTTCTAGAACCTTCATTCCATACCCCGACTAGTACTCGCTACATTCTCGCCTCCTGAGAAGAACAATGGAACAAAAGGAAAAGGGTGAACTCAACTAGCCCAGTAAAGAACATTATGACTAAGATAATATAAAACAAATTATCGTTAGTCCTCAACAGGTAAAAATCTAATAGAATATAATAGACAACAAGTTTTAAATCAATATTCGCAGCGGAAATAATAATTCATTATAAGAGTTAAGTAGAGAATAAAATCTACTATCTTCTATATATAAATTTAAAAGTCCATCATCAATATTTTATCCCTGTAACATCAATCAATATATATCTGGAATCAAATATTCATCTTTGCACTCTGAGCAAAGATATTCATCGATTGGTCATGTTCATCTAAACACTGCTCATCTTTTGCACTACGGCCAAAGATATTCATCGAAATCATTCATCTTTGCACTACAGGCCAAAGCAGTTATATCATCATTTAGGAATGAGGATGATGAAAAATATTTTAAAGAAAACGAATCCAGTGAAACAAAAGAACAATTTTTAAGGATTTATATTTTAAACAATCCATGTTCAAAAATACTTCATAAAAAACCAGAGTGGAGTAAAATTCAAGAATGAAGACCAAAACATAGATCCAATCAAAGATAGGAATTATAACAGACAATCTTGGACATAGAAGAGAAAATTTAATTTTTTTGTGAATAGTGTCGTATTCGTGAATAGTGTCGTATACGTGAATAGTAACTCCGACACCAAAAGATAAAAATTTCACAAAAAACATCATCATGCTTCATGAAGAGTACTCGTGAATAGTAACTCATAAATAGTAACCCCGACATGAAAAGTTCCAAATTTGATAAAAATTCCCACCAATATTTCAGCATAATGATATTGAAAAAATAATATCATTTTTGAATAAAATAACATCCCTTACCTTAGAAAGAATAGTACTTCTGACTGGAATACTGGATATAGTGCTGAAAGAACTTGCACCGTATAGCAATACTCAAAGTACTAAAATACTCACAAAAGTGCGCTCGATATATAGAGAGAGAAAGAGAGAGAAGATTTCAGTTTCTGGTGTGATTTTTCAATTCTAACCTAAGCACCCTATTTATAGGAAAATGCTTAGAACACCAAAGAAGAAAATTTAATATAATATTAATATATTATATATATATTCCTACGCCAACCTTTAAATGCTGGAATCCCACATGTTTAACAACAAAATGAGCCCACCAAAAACATTTTTGTTGATATAAATAATTAAAACTTCTAAAAATCAATTATTTCGAAACTTAGGAACTTCAATCATTCATAATAAATAGCCCTTTTATCAAAAAAATTCGAATCGTATGTCCTTCTATAGGAAATTCAATTCTCTACAACTTTACAGAAGAAAGTTTTTCCAAATTCCAAACAAAAATTGACCGAAATCCACATACGGACGATTTAACAAGCTATAATTAAATTTCAGTAAAAAATGGGTCCACCAACATGTTTAGCATGTTTTTAGTATTTATTGCAACAAAAATACTCCTCCTCCTCATTTACTCATATATACCACATTCATTGTAAAAATATCACCATTATTATATTATTAAAATATAATAATAAATTATTTTATCAGAAAAGATAAAATATCGATTTTCAACAATTGTCACTTTTCAAATTTTCTCCATCTATATCCACATAAAATGAATATTTTCCTTATCATATAAATCAATAATTAATTATTCACAAATAATATTACAGAATCACAATATTGACAACTAGTCAGTTCCTAGGAAAGAGGGGGCTTTCCAATAAGGATTTCTCCTTACTGGCGCGCAATTAGGTGACCAAACCTCTCCTTAGATAGAACTTTCTAGACATTGCCAATAATGTTATCTAATAATATTATCCAGATAATATGAATTATTGCTTCGATAATGGAAAATACTGTGTAGTGACAATTATTGAAACAACAGTAATATAAAATATCAACGCAACAATTATTGAATCAATAAAATAAAATACTGAACAAAAATTACTGTAACAATTTTTGAGTAGTGCCTTCTTACGTAAGAATCAATAATTAATGCAATACCGTGTGCTACTGTGCAACAACGCGTATTACTGTGTTTTAACCACCAAGTATTCCAACAGTTTTAACGGTAACAACTACACCGTTATTTATAAACAACTTATACTTGTCGTTTTATTCATCCAATCGCTTTTCGTTATGGGGCCCACAAAAGACTGCGCCGTCGTACGAATATTCCCCAACAACAAGAATATTCCACGACCAAACGAATATTCCCCGACAACAATGAATATTTTATAGCCACCTGCTTATTTAAAATATTTGCGCATTTTACCCATAACTAACCACATTAATCAATTCAACCCTTACTATTTCAAAATAATAAATAGAGGAAATTAAATTTTATTTATAAAAAGTTGGGGTCTTACAACCTTCCCTTCTTATAAAATTTCATCCTCGAAATTGACGTACGTACCTGGTGTTTCGAAAAGGTGAGGATACCTCTTTTTGATTTCTGATTCTAACTCCCAGGTCATTTCTTCAATAGCATGGTTTCTCCACAAAACCTTAACTTGTGGTATAACCTTAGTGCGTAGCACATGCCCTTTCCTATACAAGATCTTGACAGGTACCTCCTCGTACGTTAAATCTTCGGCTATCTCGTCTGGTTCTAACTCAATAATGTGGTTCAGGTCCTACACATATTTACAAAGCACAGATATGTGAAAAATGTTATGAACACGAGACATGCTTAGAGGTAACGCGAGTCTAGAGGCCACATTTCCTACTCGTTCAAGAATCTGAAATGGACCAATAAATCGTGGATTGAGCTTTCCTCTCTTCCCGAATCTCGTAACTCCATTCCATAGAGCCACACGCAACAATACATGATCCCCAATACTAAATTTCACGTCCTTTCGATGAAGAACTGCATAACTCTTTTGTCGATCCTGTGCCGTTTGTATACGTTGTCAAATCATTTGGATCTTTTCCGTAGTCATACGTACCAACTCGGGTCCCAACAATGTTGCTTCACCCACCTCATCCCAGCATATTTTTGAGCGACACTTTCGTCCATACAATGCTTCGAATGGAGCCACACCTATACTTGCCTGATAACTGTTGTTGTAGGGAAATTCTACCAATGGTAAATACTTATCCCAACTCCCTTTGAAATCGAGGACACAAAGTCTTAATAGATCTTCAAGAGTTTGAATAGTCCTCTCTGATTGTCCGTCCGTTTGAGGATGGTATGCCGAACTAAATCGTAAATCCGTGCCCATAGCTTTTTGCAAGCTAACCCAAACTCTTGAAGTGAATCTTGGGTCACGATCTGAAACTATGGATACTGGCATGCCATGCAACCTCACAATCTCATTCACGAACATACTAGCAAGACGTTCAAGGGAATAAGTCTCCCGTATCGGCAAGAAATGAGAAGACTTGGTTAATCTATCAACAACAACCCAAATAACATTTATTCCTTGAGATACCGTGGGAAGACCCGTAATGAAATCCATGGTAATGTGTTCCCACTTCCATTTCGAATCTCAAGTGGTTGCAATGGACCCTTTGGCACTTGATGCTCTTGCCTTTACACGTTGACAAGTTAAACACATCGAGATAAACTTTGCAATCTCTCTCTTCATATTGTTCCACCAAAATGTATGTCGAAGATCATGATACATTTTGGTACTCCTAGGATGGATTGCAAATGGTGTGTTGTGTGCCTCCATCATGATTCTATGCTTCAAGTCAGAATCGTTAGGAACACAAAGTCTGAAGTGGACTCGAAGTATTCTTTCTTCATCGATTATTGCTTCTGGAATAGTACCTTCTTGTACTTTCTTCTTCATACGCATCAGCTTCGGGTCTGTGGCTTGAGCAACTTTAACTTTTTCGATTGAAGTCGTTTCTATGCGTATATTTGACATCATCGCATGGGCCCCCGAGTCTTGAATTCTATCTTCAACTTTTGTAAATCACACAAAATGGGCCTTTGTGTTGACAACATCGCTTTTCGTTCTGCATAAGATCTTCTACTTAATCGTCGGCTACCACGTTCGCTTTTCGGGATGGTATTGAATGGTATGGTCGTAGTCTTTCAACATTTCGAGCCAACGTCGTTCTTAGCATGTTGAGTTCTTTTTGGGTGAAGAAATATTTGAGGCTTTTATGGTGCGAATATATCTCCACTTTCTCCCCAAATAGATAGTGCCTCCAGATCTTTAAGCGCAAAACGATCACGCCAACTCTAGATCATGAGTAGGATATTTTCTCTCATATTCTTTAAGTTGTCATGCAGGCATAGGCTATGACTTTCCTACATTGCATGAGAACACATCCTAACCCTTTGCACAAGCATCATTTGTAGATAACAAATCCATCCGAAACCAGATGGTATTGTCGAAAACAGTCTTAGAAATGAGCCTCATCTTGAGTTCTTGAAACTCTTCTCGCATTCCTCGCTTCTATCTGAATTTTGTATCTTTACGAGTCAACTGAGTTAGCGAGTAGCGATTCGAGAAAAATCCTTCCACGAATCTTCTATAATAACCAAATAAGCCCGTAAAGCTACGTGCTTTTGGTCCACCGTCTTGGTTGTTCCCAACTTTGTATTGCTTCAATCTTCGCCGGGTCAACAAACACTCCATGTTTTGACACCATGTGCCCAAGGAATGCTACTTCCTCAAGCCAGAACTCGCATTTCTTCAGCTTGGCATATAGCTTGTTATCACGAAGACTTTGCAGTAATAGCTTCAAATGGCGCTCATGATATTCATGGCTTTTGGAATAGATGAGGATGTCATCAATAAAGACAACAATGAACTGATCCAAATATTCCTTGAACACACGGTTCATCATATCCATGAAAGTAGCAGGAGCATTAGTCAATCCAAAAGACATGACTAAGAATTCATAATGCCCGTACCGAGTTCTGAAAGCAGTCTTTGGAATATCCTCAGTTCTAACCTTCAGCTGATGATATCCAGAACGAAGATCGATCTTTGAAAAGAATTGCACTCCTTGCAACTGGTCAAACAGGTCATCAATGCGAGGTAGCGGATACCTATTCTTGATTGTGACATGGTTTAATTCCCGGTAATCGATACAAAGTCGCATACTCCCGTCTTTCTTCTTTACAAATAAAACAGGAGCACCCCAAGGAGATGTACTAGGACGAATGAAACCGATGTCCAACAACTCCTGCAGTTGGACCTTTAACTCCTGAAGTTCAATAGGAGCCATTCGATATGGGATTTTAAAAATGGGCTTTGTACCAGGTTCAAGGTCAATAAAGAATTCAACTTCACGTTCTGGGGGTAGACCGGGAAGTTCTTCAGGAAATACGTCAGGAAAGTCAATAACAACAAGAATATTATTCAAATCTGACGTGTCTTTATTCAAATCCATAACATGGGCTAAGAAAGCTTGACATCCATTTTTTAATAAACGAATAGCTTTATGACTTGATATAACAGTGATTGATTTTAATGGCTTAGTTGCTTGAATTCGCACAACAGGTTGGTTAGGAATATGAAAACTAATAACCTTACAAAAACAATCAATTTTGGCATGATGAGTAGTTAACCAATCAATCCCTAAAATCACGTCAAATGCAAGTATCTTTAAAGAGAAAAGGTCAACAGGTAATGTGATGGTGCCAACTTGGATCAAACAAGATTTATAAACAGTGGATGTGATGAAAGTTTCTCCTAACGGAGTTTCCACAAATAGGTTAAAGTCTAATTTCTCCAGAGTCAAGTTTAAACGTTGAGCATAAGCAGGAGAGATAAATGAATGGGTAGCACCGGTATCTAGTAATGTATAAACTTCGCATGAATTTATGATTAGCTTACCCGTGATCACCTCGTTTGGGTTCCTCGCATGTTGACCAGTCACGACAAACGCTCTTTCAGGAACCGTTGACTTTGACTTTTCTGGGACAGCCTTTTAAGTCACCATCCCCGCTGGACTTGGTTTCGCTACAGTGCAATCTCGAGCGATATGCCCTTCCTTTCCACAATTATAACATACCTTAAACTGTTGTGGGTATTTTGCGCTGATATGTCCTTCTTTTCCGCACTTATAGTATATAACCGGTGGTCGTTCTCCTCCCTTAGAACCAGTTGCTGCTGGTGCTGACGTCTTCACATTGTCATTGTTGAATCTCCTCTTTTTAAAATCTCCCCCCGATTCGCTTCTTCTATTTTCATGGCCACGATTACCACCAGAGTGGTTACCGCTTTTGTCTGAATGTTTTCCTCCCCGCTGGTTTTCATTGCTCCGATGACTACTGCCACCGGTATGACCCTGGTTTCGGTCCCTTGGTTGAACGTACTCGTTATCTCGCTCTAATAATTGAGCCCTGTTGACAACATCTGAATATAAAGAAAAATTATGAGAGATAAGATATTGCCGAATCTCGGGTTTTAAACCTCTCAGAAACATCCTCGTCATTCGTTCCTCATTCTCTACCAAATGAGGTGCAAACTTGGATAACTCTGCGAACTTCGCCTCGTATTGGGATATCGTCATGTTGTTTTTTTCTAGTCTAATAAACTCTACCTCCTTCATATGGCGAATACTTTCAGGAAAGTATTTTTTGTTGAAAAGTTTCTAAAACGTTTCCCAAGACATGCTTAGTCAAAGAAGTCAGTACGTTTCACGAGACTCCACCAATGAGTCCGCCTTGCCACGGAACATAAAGGTGGCGAATGGAACCTTCTGTTCCTCTGTGCATCCCAAAACATCGAATATCTTGGTAATTTGCTTGACCCACATTTCCGCCATGATCGGATCCGGCTTTTCCTTAAATTCTAGTGGTCCCAACTATTTGAACTGCTTGGCTGTGACGAGCCGCGCGTTGCTATCATTTCCACCCGTATTCTGTACACGAGTCTCCCTCGTCTGGTTTTGCATGAACTGTAAAAAGATCCTAAACATCCCGTCGTTCATTGTCTGCTCAGTGGTGTTGTTTATAGGAGGAACAATGCCAGCCTGTTGCACGTTCTCCTCGTTGGTGAGTACAGGTGTCTCCACGGTCTCATTAACTCCACCGTTAATATTCTCAGCTGCCATTCTTAAATACTGTCATAAAACAAGGGTTAATTAAACAATTTAACAAATCACATAATACCCCTATATTATGACCGACCAACAAATAAGCTTAGGTAGGACACACTAGCGAAGGATTTACTCGTCTCTCCCCCCTCTAGTTCTATTCCCCGATCTCCTTGGAGATCATATCCCTAAGCTCGATACCAACTTGTGACTCATGTCCCAACCATGGACAAAGACCTCACGATTGGTACCTATCGATTTTCCACCGCAGAATCAAGTCCCCCTACGGAGAGTCTGGCTTCGGTGCATCCCCCATCAACAGGAAGTCACCAGTAAGAGGCTCGAGGCTCTTTACTTATAGCTCTGATACCAACTGTAACGCCCCCGAAATAGGTATACAACACCCATTCTGAGTCGTCAAAATACATGGTACAGAAACAACTATAACTTTATTAATACAACATAAAAACTGTGAGTTTAAATAAATATTGTCATCTAGACAATATTCACACTCAAATAAGTCCTCAGTACAATTATTGATACATTATTTTACAAAAATGGTGAGGACTACTAAAACGACTTTCTAGAACCTTCATTCCATACCCCGACTAGTACTCGCTAGATTCTCGCCTCCTGAGAAGAAAAATGGAACAAAAGGAAAAGGGTGAGCTCAACTAGCCCAGTAAAGAACATTATGACTAAGATAATATAAAACAAATTATCGTTAGTCCTCAACAGGGAAAAATCTAATAGAATACAATAGACAACAAGTTTTAAATCAATATTCGCAGCGGAAATAATAATTCATTAGAAGAGTTAAGTAGAGAATAAAATCTACTATCTTCTATATATGAATTTAAAAGTCCATCGTCAACATTTTATCCTCAGTAACATCAATCAATATATATCCGAATCAAATATTCATCTTTGCACTACAGGCCCAAAGATATTCATCGATTAGTCATGTTCATCTAAACACTGTTCATCTTTGCACTACGGGCCAAAGATATTCATCAGAAATCATTCATCTTTGCACTACAGGCCAAAGCAGTTATATCATCATTTAGGACTGAGGATGATGAAAAATATTTTAAAGAAAACGAATCCAGTTAAACAAAAGAACAATTTTTAAGGATTTATACTTTAAACAATCCAAGTTCAAAAATACTTCATAAATAACCAGAGTGGAGTAAAATTCAAGAATGAAGACCAAAACAGAGATCCAATAAAAGGTAGGAATTATAACAGACAATCTTGGACACAAAAGAGAAAATTTAATTTTTCTGTAAATAGTGTCGTATTCGTGAATAGTGCCGTATACGTGAATAGTAACTCCGACACCAAAAGATAGAAATTTCACAAAAAAACATCATCATGCTTCGTGAATAGTACTCGTGAATAGTAACTCATGAATAGTAACCCCGACATGAAAAGTTCTAAATTTGATAAAAATTCCTACCAATATTTTGGCATAATGATATTGAAGAAATAATATCATTTTTGAATAAAATAGCATCCCTTACCTCAGAAAGAATAGTACTTACATTTGGAATCTCGGATATAGTCTTTGAAAGAACTTGCATAGTATAGCAATACTCAAAGTACTAAAATACTCACAAAAGTACGCTCGATATATAGAGAGAGAAAGAGAGAGAAGATTTCAGTTTCTAGTGTGATTTTCAATTCTAACCTAAGCACCCTATTTATAGGAAAAATGCTTAGAACACCAAAGCAGAAAATTTAATATAATATAAATATATTATATATATATATTCCTATGCCAACCTTTGAATGCTGAAATCCCACATGTTTAACAACAAAATGAGCCCACCAAAAACGTTTTTGTTGATATAAATAATTAAAACTTCCAAAAATTAATTATTTCGGAACTTTGGAACTTTAATAATTCATAATAAACAACCCTTTTATCAGAAAAATTCGAATCTTATGTCTTTCTATAGGAAATTCAATTCTCTACAACTTTGCAGAAGAAAGTTTTTCCAAATACCGAAATCCACATACGAACGATTTAACATGCTATAATCAAATTTCAGTCAAGAAATAGGTCCACCAACATGTTTTGTGATGCCCCCAAAATAGGTATACATCACCCATTCTGAGTCGTCAAATACATGGTACAGAAATAACTACAACTTTATTAATACATTTGTCGTGCAAAATACGACAACCTATATACTATGAGTTTAAATACAAATATTGTCTTCTAGACAATATCCACATGCAAATAAATCCTCATTATTGATACACTATTTTACAGAATAGTGAGGACTACTAAAATAGCTATCTATAACCATCACTCCACACCCCGACTAGTTCCTGTATAATCTCGCTTCCTGAGAAGAAAAATGGAACAAAAGGAAAGGGTGAGGTCAACTAGCCCAGTAAAGAATGTTATGACTAAGATAATGTACAACAAATTATCGTTAGTCTTCAACAAGGAAAAATCTGATAGAATACAACAGACAACAAGTTTCAGATCAATATTACAATGAAAAATAATAATTCATAGAAGAGTTACGTAGAGAATGCAAACTACTATCTTCTATATATGAATTTAAAAGTTCATCGTCGATATTTTATCCCTGTAACATCAATCAATATATATCTAGAATCAAATATTCATCTTTACACTATATGCCAAAGATATTCATCAGTTGTTCATGTTCATCTAAACACTGCTCATCTTTGCACTCACGGCCAAAGATATTAATCGATCGGTCATGTTTCATCTCAACACCTGTTCATCTTTGCACTACGAGCCAAAGATATTCATCAAGAAATCATTCATCTTTGCACTACAGACCAAAGATATCCAATAATATCATCATTTAGGACTGAGGATGATGAAAAATATTTTAAAGAAAATGAATCAAGTGAAACAAAAGAACAAGTATTAAGGATTCGTACTTTAAATAATCCAAGTTCAAAAATACTTCATAATTATGACTTTTCTGGGACATCCTTTTGAGTCACCATTCTCGCTGGACTGGGTTTCGATACCGTACAATCTCGAGTGATATGTCCTTCTTTTCCACAATTATAGCATACCTTAAACTGTTGTGGGCAGTTTGGGCTGATATGTCCCTCTTTCCCACATTTGTAACATACGACCGGTGGTCGTTCTCCTCCCTTAGAACCAATTCTTCTGCAAGACCGCTGTCGTCTTCACATGGTCGTTGTTAAATCTCCTCTTTTAAAATCTCCTCTTGACTCGCTTCTTCTATTTTCATGGCCATGATTACCACCGAGTGGTTACCATTTTGTCCGCTTTTTCTTTCTCCATTGGTTATCGTTGTTTTGTTGATCGCTATCCCCAGGTGTTCCCGGGTTGTGGTCCCTCGGTTGACAATGCTACTCGTTATCTCGCTCTAATAATTGAACCCTGTTTACAACATCTGAATAGAGAGAAAATTTATGAGAAATGAGACACTGACGTATGTCGGGTTTCAAACCTCTCAGAAACATCCGCGTCATTCGTTCCTCATTCTCCACAAAATGAGGTGCAAACCTAGATAACTCCGCGAACTTCGCCTCGTACTGGGACACCGTCATGTTATTCTGCTCCAGTCTAATAAAGTACACTTCCTTCATATGACGAACACTTTCAAGAAAGTATTTTTCATTGAAAAGTTTCTGAAATGTTTCCCAAGACATGCTAAGTGCGGCAGGCTGGGTCCTTTTCACAGACTCCCACCAGTAGTCTGCCTCGCCACGGAACATAAAGGTGGCGAATGGAACCTTCTGTTCCTCTATGCATCCCAGGACATCGAATATCTTGGTAATTTGCTTGACCCATGTTTCCGCCATGATCGGATCTGGCTTTCCCTTAAATTCTGGTGGTCCCAACTCTTTGAACTGCTTGGCTGTGACAACCCGTGAATTGTTATCATTTCCTCCTGTATTTTGAACACGAGTCTCCCTCGTCTGATTTTGCATGAACTGCAAAAAGCTTCTAAACATCTCCTCGTTCATCATCTGCTCAGTGGTATTGTTCACAGGAGGAACATTGCCAGCCTGTTGCACGTTCTCCTCGTTGGTGAGTACCGGCGTCTCCACGGTCTCATTTCCATTGTTAATATTCTCAGTCGACATTCTCATCTACTGTCATAAAACAAGGGTTAATTAAGGAAATCAATATATCACATAATATCCCTATATACTGACCAACTAACAAATAAGCTTAGGTATGACATACTAGCGAAGGATTACTCGTCTCTCCCCTCCTAGTACTATTCCCCGATCTCCGCCAGAGATTATATCCCTAAGCTCTGATACCAACTGTGACGCCCCCAAAATAGGTATACATCACCCATTCTGAGTCGTCAAATACATGGTACAGAAATAACTACAACTATATTAATACATTTGTCGTGCAAAATACGACAACCTATATACTATGAGTTTAAATACAAATATTGTCTTCTAGACAATATCCACATGCAAATAAATCCTCATTATTGATACACTATTTTACAGAATAGTGAGGACTACTAAAACAACTATCTAGAACCATCACTCCACACCCCGACTAGTTCCTGCTATAATCTCGCTTCTTGAGAAGGAACAAAAGGAAAGGGTGAGCTCAACTAGCCCAGTAAAGAATGTTATGACTAAGATAATGTACAACAAATTATCGTTAGTCTTCAACAGGAAAAAATCTGATAGAATACAATAGACAACAAGTTTCAGATCAATATTCACAGCGGAAATAATAATTCATAGAAGAGTTACGTAGAGAATGCAAACTACTATCTTCTATATATGAATTTAAAAGTTCATCGTCGATATTTTATCCCTGTAACATCAATCAATATATATCTAGAATCAAGTATTCATCTTTGCACTACAGGCCAAAGATATTAATCAGTCGGTCATGTTCATCTCAACACCTGTTCATCTTTGCACTACGAGCCAAAGATATTAATTTAGAAATCATTCATCTTTGCACTACAGGCCAAAGATATTCAGTAATATCATCATTTAGGAATGAGGATGATGAAAAATATTTTAAAGAAAACGAATCCAGTGAAACAAAAGAACAAGTATTAAGGATTCGTACTTTAAATAATCAAAGTTCAAAAATACTTCATAAATAACCAGATTGGAGTAAAATTCAAGAATGATCAAAACATGGATACAATCAAAGCTAGTATCCAGAATAGATATTTTGGACAAAAAGAAGAAATTTCATTTTTCGGTGAATAATGTCGTATTCGTGAATACTGCCGTATACGTGAATAGTGCTGTATACGTGAATAGTAACTCCGACACCAAAAGATAGAAATTTCACAAAAAACATCATCACGCTTCGTGAATAGTACTCGTGAATAGTAACTCGTGAATAGTAACTCATGAATAGTAACTCCGACATGAAAAAGTTCCAAATTTGATAAAAAATTCCAACTAATATTTCGGCATAATGATATTGAAGAAATAATATCATTTACAAAGAAAATAACATCCCTTACCTCAGAAAGAATAATACTTACATCGAATCTCGGATATAGTGCTGAAAGAACTTGCACCGTATAGCAATACTCAAAGTACTAAAATACTCACAAATACGCTCGATATTATAGAGAGAGAAATAGAGAGAAAACTTCAGTTTCTGGTGTGATTTTCAATTCTAACCTAAGCTCCCTATTTATAGAAAAATGCTTAGAACACCAAAGCAGAAAATTGAATATAATATTAATATAATTATACAAATTTTCCTTAGCCCACCTTTTGGTCAAAAACACTAGCCACACATGTTAATGATGTCCTAAAAAAATACAAAAAACGTTTTTCTAACAAAAATAATTTAAACACCAAAAATCAATTCACACCCGATATACCGAAACTTCAATAATTGACAATAAATAGCTCTTTTATCAGAAAATTCGAATCTCGCGACTTTTTTTAGGAAATTCAATTCTCTACAACGTTGCAGAAGAAAGTTTTTCCAAATTCCAAACAGAAATTGACCAAAATCCACAAACGGACGATTTTACAGGCTATAATCAAATTTCGGTCAATAATTGTGTCCACCAACACACAAAATATGTGTTAAACATTTAATGCCACAAAAATACTCTTCCTCCTCATATACTCATATATCCCACATTCATTGTAAAAATATAATCATTAATATATTATTAAAATAATATATTTAAAAGAATTATTTTATCAAAAAAAGATAAAATATTAATTTTCAACAATTGTCACATTAAAAATTTTCTCCATCTATATCCTCATAAAATCAATATTTTCCTCATCATATAAATCAATAATTAATTATTCATAAATAATATTACAGAATCACATTATTGACAACCAGACAGTTCTCAGGATAGAGGGGGCTTTCCAATAAGGATCTCTCCTTACTGGCGCGTAATTAGATGACCAAACCTCTCCTTAGATAGAACCTTCTAGACATTGCCAATAATGTTATCTAATAATATTATTCAGATAATATGAATTATTGCTCCGATAATAGAAAATATTGTGCAATGACAATTATTAAAACAACAGTAATATAAAATATCAACGCAGCAATTATTGAATCAATAAAATACTTTGAATAAAGAATTAACTCACGTAATAATTATTGAGTAATGCCTTCTTACGTAAGAATCAATAATTGGTGCAATACTGCAAGCTTCTTGTGCAACAACGCGCATATTCTGTGTTTTTTACCAACGGGTATTCCAACAAAGATTGATTGATAATAACTACGCCATTATTTATAAACAACTTATTCTTGTCGTTTTCTTCCTCCAATCACTTTCCGTTATGGGGCCCACACATGGCTGCGCCGTCGTACGAATATTCTCCGACAGTAAGAATATTCCACAAATATTTTATAACCACCTGCTTATTTGAAATATTATCGTATTTTACCCATAACTATCTATATTAATCACATCAACCCTTACAATTCAAAATAATAATTAGAGGAAATTAAATTTCATTTATTAATAATTTGGGGTCTTACAACCTCCCCTCCTTATGAAATTTCGTCCTCGAAATTAATGTACGTACCTAGTGTTTCGAAAAGATGAGGATACCTCGCTTTCATTTCCGTTTCTAACTCCCAGGTCATTTCCTCTATAGCATGGTTTCTCCACAAAACTTTAACTTGTGGTATGATCTTCGTGCGTAGGACATGCTCCTTCCCATCCAAGATCTTGACAGGTACCTCCTCGTACGTTAAATCTTCTGCTATCTCGTCTGGTTCTAACTCAATAATGTGGTTCGGGTCATCCACATATTTATGTAACATCGATACACGAAAAACGTTATGAACACGCGTCATACTTGGCGGTAAAACGAGTCTATAGGCCACAATTCCTATTCGATCTAGGATTTCAAATAGACCAATAAATCGAAGGTTTGAGCTTTCCTCACATCGCCAATTCTCGCTTTTGGAATAACAACTTCTTGCACCTCCTTCTTCATATTCATCACCTCGAGGTGTAGCCTTTGAAATTATTTTAACTTTATCGATAAAAGTCGATTATACTCGTATATCATCACGTGGGTACCTAGAGTTTTCATCTCCATCTCTAATATTTGTAAGTTATACGAAATGAGTCTTTGACAATATCGTACTCGTACTCGTATACGATCTTTTACTCAACACGCCGCCTACCACGTTAAACTTTTCCGTGATGGTATGGTCGAACATGTGCGAAATGAGTCTCCTATTGAGTTCTTCGAAGCTCTTTCCACATTCCTTGCTCCATTCGAATTTTGTATCTCTACGAGTCAACTGCGTTAATGGAGTAGCGATTCGAGAAAATCTTTCCACAAAATCTTCGATAATAACCAGCTAAGTATAGAAAGCTATGTATTTCGATTACTGACTTAGGCTTCTCTCAACTTTGACTTATATCCCAATCTTGGATAGCACGCGTCACGCGATTGACACCTATCGATTTACTACTTAGACAAATATGGCGTCCCCTACGAGATGCGGCTTCTGTATTCCACAAAGGAAGTCACCAGATAAAGGCTCGGGTACCAAATTCTATAGTTGAATTTTTAACTCCTGAAGTTTAATAGGAGCCATGAGATTTTAGAAATGGGTTTTGTACCGGGTTCAAAGTCGATACAAAATTCAATATCACACTTTGGGAGTAAGCCAAGAAATTCTTCAAGAAATACGTTAGGAAAGTCAATAACAACAGGAATATTATTCAAATATGACGTGTCTTTATTCAAATCCATAACATGGGCTAAAAAAACTTGACATCCGTTTTTCAATAAACGAATGACTTTATGGCTTGATATGAAAGTGTTTGACTTCAATGGATTGGTTGCTTGAATTCGAATAACAGGTTGCTTAAGAATATGAAAACTAACAACCTTACGAAAGCAATCAATTTTGGCATGATGAGTAGTTAACCAATCAATCCCCAAAATCACATCCAAAGCAAGTATCTTTAAAGAGATAAGGTCAACAGGTAATGTGATAGTGCCAACCTGAATCAAGCAAGATTTCTAAACAACGGACGTAATGAAAGTTTCTCCTAACGGAGTCTCCATAAATAGGTCAAAGTCTAATTTCTCCGTAGTCAAGTTCAAACATTGGCGCGAAAGAAAAAGAATAAAAGTAGATGGGTAGAACCGTATCTAGTAAGGTATAAACTTCACAAGAATTTATAATTAACTAACCCGTGCTAACTTCGTTCGGGTTCCTCGCATTTTGACCGGTCACGACAACTGCTCTTCTAGGAAACGTTGACATTAAATTTTCTGGGACATCCTTTTGAGTCACCATTCTCGCTGGACTGGATTTCGATACCGTAGAATCTCAAGCGATATGTCCTTCTTTTCCACAATTATAGCATACCTTAAACTGTTGTGGGCAGTTTGGGCTGATATATCCCTCTTTCCCGCATTTGTAACATACGACCGGGTGGTCGTTCTCCTCCCTTAGAACCCGATTCTTTGCAAGACTATCGTCTTCATATAATCGATGTTAAATCTCCTCTTTTAAAATCTCCTCCTGACTCGCTTCTTCTATTTTCATGGTCATGATTACCACCAGAGTGGTTACCATTTTTGTCCGTCTTTTTCTTTCTCCGCTGGTTATCGTTGTTTTGTTGACTGCTATCCCCGGTATGATCCTGGTTGTGGTCCCTCGGTTGACCGTACTCGTTATCTCGCTCTAATAATTGAGCCCTGTTTACAACATCTGAATAGAGAGAAAATTTATGAGAAATGAGATACTGACGTATGTCGGGTTTCAAACCTCTCAGAAACATCCGCGTCATTCGTTCCTCATTCTCCACCAAATGAGGTGCAAACCTGGATAAATCCGCGAACTTCGCCTCGTACTGGGACACCGTCATGTTATTCTGCTCCAGTCTAATAAACTCCACTTCCCTCATATGATGAATACTTTCAGGAAAATATTTTTCATTGAAAAGTTTCTGAAATGTTTCCTAAGATCGCTAAGTCTGGCGGTGGGTCCTTTTCACAGACTCCACACGGTGAGTCCGCTTCTCGCCACTGGAACATAAAGGTGGCGAATGGAACCTTCTGTTCCTCCATGCATCCCAGGACATCGAATATCTTGGTAATTTACTTGACCCATGTTTCTGCCATGATCGGATCCGGCTTTCCCTTAAATTTTGGTGGTCCCAACTCTTTGAACTGCTTGGCTGTGACAACCCGTGAATTTTTATCATTTCCTCCTGTATTTTGAACACGAGTCTCCCTCGTCTGATTTTGCATGAACTGCAAAAAGCTTCTAAACATCCCCTCGTTCATCATCTGCTCAGTGGTGTTGTTCACAGGAGGAACATTGCCAGCCTGTTGCACGTTCTCCTCATTGGTGAGTACCGGCGTCTCCACGGTTTCATTTCCATTGTTAATATTCTCAGTCGACATTCTCAAATACTGTCATAAAATAAGGGTTAATTAAGGAAATCAATATATCACATAATATCTCTACATACTGACCAACTAACAAATAAGCTTAGGTATGACATACTAGCGAAGGATTACTCGTCTCTCCCCTCCTAGTACTATTCCCCGATCTCCACCAGAGATCATATCCCTAAGCTCTGATACCAACTGTGATGCCCCCAAAATAGGTATACATCACCCATTCTGAGTCGTCAAATACATGGTACAGAAATAACTACAACTTTATTAATACATTTGTCGTGCAAAATACGATAACCTATATACTATGAGTTTAAATACAAATATTGTCTTCTAGACAATATCCACATGCAAATAAATCCTCATTATTGATACACTATTTTACAGAATAGTGAGGACTACTAAAACAGCTATCTAGAACCATCACTCCACACCCCGACTAGTTCCTGCTATAATCTCGCCTCTACGAGGAGGAACAAAAGGAAAGGGTGAGCTCAACTAGCCCAGTAAAGAATGTTATGACTAAGATAATGTACAACAAATTATCGTTAGTCTTCAACAGGAAAAAATCTGATAGAATACAATAGACAACAAGTTTCAGATCAATATTCACAGCAGAAATAATAATTCATAGAAGAGTTACGTAGAGAATGTAAACTACTATCTTCTATATATGAATTTAAAAGTTCATCGTCGATATTTTATCCCTGTAACATCAATCAATATATATCTTGAATCAAGTATTCATCTTTGCACTCTGAGCCAAAGATATTCATCGATTTAGTCATGTTCATCTAAACACCGGTCATCTTTTGCACTACTGAGCCAAAGATATTAATCGATCGATCATGTTCATCTCAACACTGTTCATCTTTTTACTACGAGCCAAAGATATTAATTAAGAAATCATTCATCTTTGCACTACAGGCCAAAGATATTCAGTAATATCATCATTTAGGAATGAGGATGATGAAAAATATTTTAAAGAAAACGAATCCAGGAAAACAAAAGAACAAGTATTAAGGATTCGTACTTTAAATAATCCAAGTTCAAAAATACTTCATAAATAACTAGATTAGAGTAAAATTCAAGAATGATCAAAACATAGATACAATCAAAGCTAGTATCCAGAATAGATATTTTGGACAAAAAGAAGAAATTTCATTTTTCGGTGAATAATGCCGTATACGTGAATAGTGCCGTATAAGTGAATAGTAACTCCGACACCAAAAGATAGAAATTTCACAAAAAACATCATCACGCTTCGTAAATAGTACTCGTGAATAGTAACTCATGAATAGTAACTCATGAATAGTAACTACGACATGAAAAAGTTCCAAATTTGATAAAAAGTTCCAACTATTATTTCGGCATAATGATATTGAAGAAATAATATCATTTACGAAAAAAATAACATCACTTACCTTAGAAAGAATAAATCGCGATGATCGAATCTTTGGATATAGTCTTTGAAAGAACTTGCACCATATAGCAATACTCAAAGTACTAAAATACTCACAAATACGCTCGATATTATAGAGAGAGAAATAGAGAGAAAACTTCAGTTTCTGGTGTGATTTTCAATTCTAACCTAAGCTCCCTATTTATAGGAAAATGCTTAGAACACCAAAGCAGAAAATTGAATATAATATTAATATAATTATACAAATTTTCCTTAGCCCACCTTTTGGTCAAAAACACTAGCCACACATGTTAATGATGTCCAAAAAAATAAAATAAACGTTTTTCTAACAAAAATAATTTAAACTCCAAAAATCAATTCACACCCGATATACCGAAACTTCAATAATTCACAATAAATAGCTCTTTTATCAGAAAATTCAAATCTTGTTACTTTTTATAGGAAATTCTATTCTCTACAACTTTACAGAAGAAAGTTTTTCCAAATTCTAAACAAAAATTGAGCGAAATCCACAAACGAGCAATTTTACAGGCTATAATCAAATTTCGGTCAATAATTGTGTCCACCAACACACAAAACATGTGTTAAACATTTAATGCCACAAAAATACTCTTCCTCCTCATATACTCATATATCCCACATTCATTGTAAAAATATCATCGTTAATATATTATTAAAATAATATATTTAAAAGACTTATTTTATCAGAAAAAGATAAAATATTAATTTTCAACAATTGTCACATTAAAAATTTTCTCCATCTATATCCTCATAAAATCAATATTTTCCTCATCATATAAATCAATAATTAATTATTCATAAATAATATTACTGAATCACATTATTGACAACGAGCGCTTCTCGGGATAGAGGGGCTTTCGATAAGGATCTCTCCTACTTGGCGCGTAATTAGATGACCAAACCTCTCCTTAGGCGAACCCTTCTAGACATTTCCAATAATGTTATCTAATAATATTATTCGGATAATATGAATTATTGCTCGATAATAGAAAATACTTGTCTGATGACAATTATTAAAACAACGATAATATAAAATATCAACGCAAACAATTATTGAATCAATAAAATACTTTGAATAAGAACTCACTTTGTAACAATTATTGAGTAATGTCTTCTTACGTAAGAATCAATAATTGGTGCAATACTGCAAATATCTTCTTGTGCAACAACGCGTATTACTGTGTTTTAACCACCGGGTATTCCAACAGTATTGACGGTAACAACTACGCCATTATTTATAAACAACTTATTCTTATCGTTTTCTTCCTCCAATCACTTTCCGTTATGGGGCCCACACATGGCTGCGCCGTCGTACGAATATTCTCCGACAGTAAGAATATTCCACAAATATTTTATAACCACCTGCTTATTTGAAATATTATCGTATTTTACCCATAACTATCCATATTAATCACATCAACCCTTACTATTCAAAATAATAATTAGAGGAAATTAAATTTCATTTATTAATAATTTGGGGTCTTACATGTTTAACATGTTTTTAGTATTTATTGCAACAAAAATAGTTCTCCTCCTCATTTACTCATATATACCACATTCATTTTAAAAATATCACCATTATTATATTATTAAAATATAATAATAAATTATTTTATCGAAAAAGATAAAATATCGATTTTCAAAAATCGTCACTTTTAAATTTTTTTTCATCTATATCCACATAAAATGAATATTTTCCTTATCATATAAATCAATAATTAATTATTCACAAATAATATTACGTAATCACAATATTGACAACCGTGCGGTTCCCGAGAGGGCTTTCAATAAGGATTTCTCCTTCTCATAGCAATGAATTAGGTGACCAAACCTCTCCTTAGATGTAACTTTCTAGACATTGCCAATAATATTATCTAATAATATTATTCAGATAATATGAATTATTGCTTCTATAATAGAAAATACTGTGTAATGACAATTATTGAAATAACAGTAATATAAAATATCAACGCAGCAATTATTGAATCAATAAAATAAAATATTGAACAGTAATTACTATAACAATTATTGAGTAGTGCCTTCTTACGTAAGAATCAATAATTAATGCAATCTTTGTGTGTTCTTCAACAACAACAACGCCATTTCGTGTTTTAACCAATTTAGTATTCCAACGAAGTTAATTTGGTAACAACTACTGCTAATTATTTATAAACAACTTATACTTGTCGTTTTCTTCATCCAATCGCTTTCCGTTATGGGGCCCACAAAAGACTGTGTCGTCTTATGAATATTCCCCGACAACAAGAATATTCCACGACCAAACGAATATTCCCCGATAACAATGAATATTTTATAACCACCTGCTTATTTAAAATATTTGCGCATTTTACCCACAACTAACCACATTAATCAATTCAACCCTTACTATTTCAAAATAATAAATAGAGGAAATTAAATTTCATTTATAAAAAGTTGGGGTCTTACAATATGAGAGGAATTATCCTACTCATAATCTAGAGTTGGCAGCAGTCGTTTTCGCACTAAAGATCTGGAGGCACTATCTATATGGGGAGAAAGTGGAGATATATACAGACCATAAAAGCCTCAAATATTTCTTCACCCAAAAAGAACTTAATGTGCGGCAATGACGTTGGCTTTAGTTGTTGAAAGATTATGACCATACCATTCAATACCATCCTGGAAAAGCGAACGTGGTAGCCGACGCATTGAGTAGAAGATCATACGCGGGAACGAGTGCGATGTTGTCAACACAAAGGCCTATTTTGTGTGATTTACAAAAGATGAAGATAGAATTCAAGACTCCGGGGACCCATGTAATGATATCAAGTATACGTATAGAACCAACTTTAATCGAAAAAGTTAAAGTTGCTCAAGTCACAGACCCGGAGCTGATGCATATGAAGAAGAAAGTACAAGAAGGTGTTATTCCAGAGGCAAGAATCGATGAAGAAGGAATACTTCGAGTCCACTCCAGACTTTGTGTTCCTAACGATTCTGATTTGAAGTACAAGATCATGATGGAAGCACACAATACACCATTTGCAATCCATCCCGGGAGTACCAAAATGTATCATGATCTTCGACATACATTTTGGTGGAACAATATGAAGAGAGAGATTGCAAAGTTTATCTCGATGTGTTTAACTTGTCAACGTGTAAAGGCGGAGCATCAAGTGCCAAATGGTCTATTGCAACCACTTGAGATTCCGAAATGGAAGTGGGAACACATTACCATGGATTTCGTTATGGGTCTTCCCACGGTTTCTCAAGGCATAAATGCTATTTGGGTTATTGTTGATAGATTAACCAAGTCTGCTCATTTCTTGTCGACACGGGAGACTTATTCCCTTGAACATCTTGCTCGAATGTACGTAAATGAGATTGTGAGATTACATGGAATGCCAATATCCATAGTTTCGGATCGTGACCCAAGATTCACTTCTAGATTTTGGGTTAGCTTGCAAAAAGCTATTGACACGGATTTACGATTCAGTTCTGCATACCATCCTCAAATGGATGGGCAATCAGAGAGGACTATTCAAACTCTTGAAGATCTATTAAGATTTTATGTCCTAGATTTCAAAGAAAGTTGGGATAAGTACCTACCATTGGTGGAATTCTCCTATAACAACAGTTATCACGCAAGTATAGGTGTGGCTCCATTTGAAGCATTGTATGGATGAAAGTGTCGCTCTCCAATATATTGGGATGAGGTGGGTGAAGCAACATTGTTGGGACCCGAGTTAGTACGTATGACTACAGAAAAGATCCAAATGATTCGACAACGTATACAAACGGCACAGGATCGACAAAAGAGTTATGCGGATCTTCATCGAAAGGACATGGAATTTAGTATTGGGGATCATGTATTGTTTTGTGTGGCTCCATGGAAAGGAGTTACAAGATTTGGGAAGAAAGGAAAGCTCAATCCACGATTTATTGGTCCATTTCAGATTCTTGACCGAGTAGGAAATGTGGCCTATAGACTCACGTTACCTCCAAGTATGTCTCATGTTCATAATGTTTTTCACGTATCCGTGCTTCATAAATATGTGAAAGACCCGAACCATGTTATTGAGTTAGAACTGGACGAGATAGCCGAAGACTTAACGTATGAAGAGGTACCTGTCAAGATCTTGGATAGGAAGGAGCATGCCCTACGCACGAAGGTCATACCACAAGTTATAGTTTTGTGGAGAAACCATGCTATTGAGGAAATGACCTGGGAGTTGGAAACGGAAATGAAAGTGAGGTGTCCTCATCTTTTCGAAACACCAGGTACGTACGTCAATTTCGAGGATGAAATTTCATAAGGAGGGGAGGTTGTAAGACCCCAACTTATTATAAATAAAATTAAATTTCCTCTATTTATTATTTTGAAATAGTAAGGGTTGATTTGATTAATATGGTTAGTTGTGGGTAAAATGCGCAAATATTTTAAATAAGAAAGTGGTTATAAAATATTCATTTTTTATCAGAGAATATTCATTTGGTCAAGGAATATTCGTACGACGGTGCAGCCTTGTGTGGGCCCCATAACGAAAAGAGATTGGATGAAGAAAACGACAGGTATAAGTTGTTTATAAATAGCGGTATTGATTGTTACCATTAATCTTTGTTAGAATACACGGTGGTTAAAACACAATAATACGCGTTGTTGCACAAGAAGCATTGCAGTATTGCACCAATTATTGATTCTTACGTAAGAAGGAACTACTCAATAATTGTTACGATGAGTTATCGCTCAAAGATTTTATTTTATTGATTCAATAATTGCTTCGTTGATATTTTATATTCTTTGTTGTTTCAATAATTGTCACTACACAATATTTTCCATTATCGAAGCAATAATTCATATTATCTGAATAATATTATTAGAAAACATTATTGGCAATGTCTAGAAAGTTCTATCTAAGGAGAGGTTTGGTCACCTAATTGCAGCGCCAAGAAGAGAAATTCTTATTGAAAGCCCCTCTTTCCTGAGGAGCTACACAGGTTGCACAAGATCTTAATTCTCAAATATTATTTGTGAATAATTAATTATTGATTTATATGATGAGGAAAATATTGATTTTATGTAGATATAGATGGAGAAAATTTTTAAAGTGACAACTGTTAAAAATTGATATTTTATCTTTTCTGATAAAATAATATTTTATTTTATTATATAATAATGGTGAAATTTTTACAATGAATGTGGGCTATATGGGTATATGAGGAGGAAGAGTATTTTTGTTGCATTAAATGATTAACACATGTTTTGTGTGTCGGTGGACCCCATTTCTTGACTGAAATTTGATTATAGCTTGTAAAATCGTCCGTTTGTGGATTTCGGTCAATTTTTGTTTGGAATTTGGAAAAACTTTCTTCTACAAAGTTGTAGAGAATGAAATTTCTTATGGCAGGGACATGTGGTTTGAATTTTTCTAATAAAAGGGCTATTTATTATGAATTATTGAAGTTCCGAAGTTCCGAAATAATTGATTTTTGAAAGTTTTAATTATTTTTAATTACAAAAACGTTTTTTTGGTTTTTGTCATTATTTGGTGGCTGAATTCAGATGGTCAAGGTGGGCTAAGGAAATTAAAAATAAAATATTATTATTTTATTAAATTTTCTACTTTGTGTTCTAAGCAATTTTCTATAAATAGGTGCTTAGGTTAGAATTGAAAATCACACCGAAACCAAGATTTCTCTCTTTCTCTCTATAATATCGAGCGTATTTTTGTGAGTATTTTAGTACTTTGAGTATTGCTATACGGTGCAAGTTCGTTCAGTACTATATCCAGTATTCCAGTCAAAAGTACTGTCTTTTCGAGGTAAGGGATGTTATTTTCTTCGTAAGTGATATTATTTATTCAATATCATTATGCCGAAATATTGGTTAGAACTTTTTATCAAATTTGGAACTTTTTTATGTCGGGGTTACAATTCATGAGTTACTATTCACGAGTACTATTCACGAAGCATGATGATTTTCTTGTGGAATTTCTATCTTTTGGTGTTGGAGTTACTATTCACGTATACAACACTATTCACGTATACGACACTATTCATGAATACGACACTATTCATAGAAAAATTAAATTTTTCGTTTTTTGTCCAAAATATCTATTATGGATACTAGCTTTGATTGTATCCATGTTTTGATCATTCTTGAATTTTACTCCACTATGATTATTTATGAGGTATTTTTGGACATGGAATAACTGAAATACGAATCCTTAATATTTATTATCTTGTTTCACTGGATTCGTTTTCTTTAAAATATTTTTCATCATCCTCAGTCCTAAATGATGATATTATTGAATATCTTTGGCCCATAGTGCAAAGATTAATGATTTCTGATGAATATCTTTGGCCCGTAGTGCAAAGATGATCAGGTGTTTAGATGAACATGACCAACTGGTGAATATCTTTGGCCTGAAGTGCAAAGATGAATATTTGATTCCAGATATATATTAATTTATGTTACAGGGATAAAATATTGATGATGGACTTTTAAATTCATAGATAATAGTAGATTTCATTCTCTACGTAACTCTTCTATAAATTATTGTTCTCGCTGCGAATATTAATTTAAAACTTGTTGTCTATTGTATTCTATTAGATTTTTCCCTGTTGAAGACTAACGATAATTTGTTCTATGTTATCTTAGTCATAATATTCTCTACTGGGCTAGTTGAGCTCACCCTTTTCCTTTTGTTCCATTTTTCTTCTCAGGAGGCGAGAATGTAGCGAGTACTAGTTGGGGTATGGAATGAAGGTTCTAGAAAGTTGTTTTAGTAGTCCTCACCATTTTTGTAAAATAATGTATCAATAATTGTAATGAGGACTTATTTGAGTGTGGATATTGTCTAGATGACAATATTTGTATTTAAACTCACAGTTTTTATGTTGTATAAAGTTGTAGTTGTTTCTGTACCATGTATTTGGCGACTCAGAATGGGTTGTGGATTGGACCTATTTTGGGGGCATCACAGAGGGTATTTCCAGTCTTTGTGATTGATAAACATTCTGCCAAAGAGGGTTTAAAGTGTGAAGAACCGGGGGGTAAAGCACTATTAAATCTAGAGAATAGAGTTCAAGGTCTTGTGACCCTCAGCATGATTTGGAATCTTTTAAATTCCTGAATTATTCATACTACTTCCCAATTATTGAACAATTGTGAAAGATTCTTGTTATTCTGCAAGATGGAAGTGAAAAAGGAAAGTATTCCTTAGAAAGAAGTGAGTCATAGAATGCGACACTGAATGATGAATATGTTGAATAAGTGAGAAAATAGATTTTGAAGTGAGAAGGATATGAGTTATCAAAGAATAATGTGAAACTTTTAATAGAAAAGTTAATAATTGTAGAACGATCTTTGTGGAAAGGAAGTGGTTATAAAACCCAAGGAATGAATGAAGTATTAGTGTAAAATCTATTTTGTTAGATTGAATGAATAAAAATTTCGAGAACGAAATTCTTAGAAGAAAGGGTGAATGTAATATCTCGAGTGTTTATGATAACGATGTTTAGAAAAGGAAATGAATGGGTTAAGAATATAATACTCAAAATATATTGAGTTCAAGTGAAAGTTATGAAATGAAACCTAAAATTTGTTAAGGTAATGAATGTAGTAGGAAATATAAAACCTATATTTAGATAAAATGATGAAAGATTACTCTGAGTTATTTGTTTAATTTGTGTCTTCGATTCTGGGGACATAATCTTTGTAAGTAGGGAAGATTGTTGTGATGCCCCCAAAATAGGTATACATCACCTATTCTGAGTCGCCAAATACATGGTACATAATACAAATACAATCTTTAATATACAACAAGAGAGCTGTGAGTTTTAATACAAATACTGTCTTCTAGACAATATCCATTCTCAGAATAATTCCTCATTACATTTATTGTCACACTATTTAACAGAATAGTGAGGACTACTAATACTATCATCTGGTCCATCACTCCGTTCCCCGACTCGTCCCAGCTATATTCTCATTCCCTGAAAAGAACAATGAAAGAAAGGGTGAGCACAACTAGCCCAGTAAGAAATATTATGACTAAGATAATGCAGAATAAATTATCATTAACCTTCAACAGTGTTAAACTGATAAAATATAACAAACATTAAGTTTAACTGCAGCGGAACAAACAATCCATTAGAAGAGTCAAGTAGAGAATAAAATCTACTATCTTCTACGATTTAAAAGATTTTTCATGACTTTTATCATTTGAGACTCGACAATAAATAATCCGGATCATTCTCCACTACTTGACCAAGGATATTCATTAGTATCACAACCACAAATTATCCATGCACCACGAGGATATTCGTGTATTCATCAATGGTCATGATCATACCAACAACTGTCCCATCAATGCATTACGGGCCAATGAGGACTTTTTACCACATCATTTGTAACATTACGGTCATGATTACAATCAATAATCCATGGTCATAATCATACCAAGTCCATCTATGCACTACGAAAGCCACGATGACTTTCAACAAAATATAAACATGAGGATGATGACAATGATATAAGAATTCTATAAAACAAGTTCAAGAATTAATTTATCCAGAACTAATAACGTCCAAATTGTCAACATGATACTTCTTTGTAGAGTAAAATTCAAGAATGCTCGTAAGAATATTTTCATGAAAAGATAATTTGGATGAAGCGCAAAATATTAAGGATATTCCACTAATTTCATGGAGTATAGAAGTCAAAGTTTTAACCAACCCGAGTATAATAAAGAATGGAATAACAAAAGAAATCACCGAGGCATGCGATAGGCGACAGGCGAGTTATTCCAACAGAATAATAAAGAATAGAATAACAGAAGAATTTCACTAAGTATAGGGTAGCCCGCGTATATCAGTTATTTCAACAGAATAATAAATAATGGAATAAAAGAAGTTCTCTTCATGAATATAAAAGAAATAATACCCCTTACGAGTACAACAAATAATATCCTTTACCGTAAAAGAAACCTGAATATAAGAGTAGGGAAGGAGCGAATACTTTTCTATAGCTTCTCTATAATTTCTCTCTCTGAGTTTCAAAGGAATTAAGTAAGAAATAATGAAGGAATGCGCTTATATTTATAGAAAAATGGATCGCATAGTAACTAACTCATGAACAGTCCGGATTAATTTACTTTAATCGACGGTCCATATTTAAAGCAAAATCTTTTAAATAAAATATAATATATTCTATTTATAATCTAATAAACCTAATAACTTTATAAAAGATTTTACTATGCAAACACTATGCATAATAAAATATAATATATTCTAATTATTGTCTAATAAAATAGTAACTTTATAAAAGTATTCTGTTTTATATAAAAAGATTTTACTATTAGCCTAATAAAACGAATAACTTTATAAAAGTATTCTATTTTATAAAAAAAGCTTTTCTGTTTTATTACATTAATAATACCAATAAAACAAAACTGAGTGCCTTATCACATAAGCATCAATAATCAATACCGTGTGCTACTGTGCAACTACGTGTATTACTGTACTTTTAACACCGGGTGTTTCAACAGTTAACGGTAAAACTTCCACCGTTATTTTCATAAAGTATTTTTGTCATTTTCTCAATCCGACAATAATTCCGTTGTAGGGTCCACCAATGATTGTGCCATTGTACGAATATTCCCTGTTAAAACGAATATTCCCCGACCAATCGAATATTATATAACAACTTGCGTACTTTGAAAAATTTATAAATATTACCCACAACTATAACATTATATCAAATTCATTCCATAATATTCAGAAATGATATTTTTAGAAAATTCATCTTTATTCAAAAGTTGGGGTCTTACAATTGTAACGAATGAGTGGTTTGAGTTGTGATTCTGAGGACAGAATCCTTGTAAGGGGGGAATGATGTAACAATCCAGATTTTTAATTAAATATTTAAATATTTATTGAATTATATAAATATTTAATGGATGTGTTTATCATTGAATAAGTATTTGTTTAATTGATTTGGTGTGATTTGATTATTTATTTGTTTAATAAATAATTAATGAGTTAAGGAAAGTAATTATTTTGAAATAGTAATCTAATTTAATTTAATAATTAAGTTAGAGTTTATAATGATTAAATAAATTATTATATTATGCAAATCTAATCGTTATTAGAATTAATTAAATTAAGTATGAAAACTTAATTAAATAAAAGTGTGACAAATAACTATATTATAAAAGAGTTATTAAAATAAATTAAAGTGTTGTTAATTTAGTTTTGCTAAACAAGACTTAAGGATATTAAGTGTTTAATTTTTAAATGAGTTTTGCCAAACAAAGCCCTATGGCTTTTGGATTTTAAATTTTGAATTATTAATAATATATATTATTTATGTTGTAACTGACATGTAATGATTATTATGTTATGTATATGGAAGTTTCGTACGTTGGGTTTTAGACGTGCGTTTGCTTTAGTTGGTTTACGTATATTGAATTTAGCTTAAGCCTAAGGAGAGAAAGGAAAAGTTGCCTGAGAAAATAAAAAAAAAAGGGGTTTTGAGAGAAGAAGAGTTCTCAGAGATAGTTGAGAGAGAAAAAGATGAGATTCTAGAGAAAATACTGAGTTCTTCAAGTTATTCTAAGTGTTTAACAAGAATTTCTTAACAGCAAAAAGGTATGTTTTATACTCTTAACATATATGTTTTATAGTATAATTACTTAGTCTCTGTGTTCTTGAAATACATTCACGTGTATAAGGTTTTTACAAAAAGTGTTTGTAAACCATGTTTTAGAATTGGTTATGATATTACATGTAATTATAATTGTAACTGTTATAACTAGGATGTATATATGTATATATATGTGTTGTATGCTAAATTACGTTAAAAAAGAAAAGGAAATTATTTTACAGTGAACATATATGTATGAACATTGTTTAAATATAGTTATGAGAATATATATAATTTTTTGTTAATTGTAAAAATTAAACTGGGAATATGTTAATTCATTTGTTAAGAATTGCAGAGAAAGTAGTTGGAATGAATCAAATTCATGTATAATAGGAATTAAAGTGTTAAACCTTGTCAAACATCGACAATGGAGTTTTGGGTTTTAAAATTTTGGTTTCAAAGATAAACAGTGTTTCTAAAATCGTTGTTTAGTGGTTAGTAACTAGTATATGAATGATTGTTAGCGTTTATGTGTAAATTACGTGAAGATATACATGTTAATTGGGGTTAATTGCTGTTAAAAATAAAGACAGTAGCTTTGCTCTGTTCTTCGTTTTGTATTCTGTGAGTTTGGCGCCAAAAATAAATCCACGCCCAACTCAAAAGTCTCGCGCTTAGCGCCAAAATCGGCCTTGACCCGGACTTGTATGCATGAATACCGATGTCGTTGTGGGACCTTACAGGCCGCAAATACGATTCCTATATAAACTCTCGCAACTAGCGCTACATCAATCACATGAATGTGACCTGATTATTCAAATTGTGGCCATACCATTTCACTTAGCAAAATAATTACAGAAAATGACTTCATCTTGCACGCTTCACAAAATTTTTAGTTATAATGCTATATGACCAAATAATTACATTATTATAGTATTATAATGTGTTGAACGAACATGGTGTTAATACCTAACGAGTTTATTATCGTTTAAGAATATAATTTTATTATATGGTTAGACATTTAAACCATACGTGATATAGTGTTGATTATGACTGATCATGTCATGTTAACATATGTATATAGGGTATTGTGATTTGGATATCAACGGTTTAATCTACGCGCAAGGCAAGTCTTTCGGTTCCTATTTATTACGTGGATTTGATGAACTGTTTTAAATTGTATAATATGTTATACATGTTGAAATCATGAAATGTTAAAGTCAACTTATGACTGCATTATTTTGGTTAAATAAGGAGGATTGAGTAACGAACTCAATCTTTATATTTGCTATGTGAATTAAAAGCATGTATGCCATGTTACTTTAATTATTATGATATGTATGTTTAGCATATTATGATGTGTTATGTGATGCACGAAAACTGTTAGATTTTGTTGGGCTGTCGAGCTCACTCTTGCAAATAACCACTTTTGTAGGTCAAGATTTTAAGGTAAAGATATGTGCTAAGTGAGTTATAGAGATCTATATTCACGAAGATTACTTATGTTTTATGAGAAATGTATTTCATATTTTGAACGTAACATGTTGAATTGTAAGTTGAGCTATCCAATGTATATTGATATTTAATTATGATGTAAAACTTTGTATAGTCATTTTGTTGTAACGATTCATGATATAAGATTTAATCAAAGAGATGTAATGTAAAGGTTGCGATTCAGGGCAAGAAAGAAGGAAATGGATAAACGTTTTAAATATTCCGCAAATTTAGTGTTTTTAATATCGAATAATGATGTAAAATTAGAGATTTAATATATGGTTAACGACCGAATTTGAGATTTAAATGGTATGAATTTTGGGGTCGTTAGAATAACCCTTCCTATTATATATACAGAATGTTCAATTTTATTGTGTTAACTTTCAACTTATATCTCACTGTATTTCATATTCAAAGTTCATTCAAGTGTTTAAGTCTTGCTAGGACTACTTATTGGTTTTATATTAACACTATTAAATATCTTATTATATTCATTTCATTTGATTTAAAACACTTTTTACGTTCATTAACATTTGTTACGGCATTTCGACGTTCATTCGTCACACGCCCGATTTGTCTCTCTTGTGTGTGCTTAGTATGCGTATACAACTTATCTAATATATCATTTATTAATTTTAAGCATCATTATACTTCATAATATTCATGTTCTATAACTTATAACAACATCCATTATCGTCGACATCACTATACTTGTGTATTTGCATGTCCGACGCCCTCCGATTGCCTCCGAATACGCACCAGTTACAAAGATGACCATTTTTACTATTGTTCCCGACCTCAAATTGAAAACCTAAAGAATAGATATTGTAGGTCTATTCGTCCTCGTCCGAATCATCTTGAATCACCTCAATCGGATTTCGTATGAAAACGTTATGCCTATTTTACTAAAATAGGTCAAAGCAGTCACACCTAACATACTTTGGGCTCAGCTGTGCCCAATTAAGCCTTGGGCACAATAGCAATTTCTGCCTAAATGACTTAGGGCACACAATAGCAATTACCCTTTGATAAGCGTAAACGGACCTAAAGCTACTGTTCTTCGCGATTTTTGACCCTTTTTCTCCTACTAATCTTCATAACTTGAGTTATACACATCTAAATTAGTCCGTTTTTGAATCTATGAATTTGTAATTCATAGAACTACAACATACTAGAATTCTAACAATTTATAAAAACATTAACCAACCTAAAATTTGACCCAAAATACATGTTCATACTCTATTTTCATGTTTTAACACATTTAGCGAATTCGATCGCCACGACTTCATTTCTTAACCAATTAACACGATTTAAACTACGCCATTTTCGTTTCTTAACATACTAACATAATCCAACATCAATTTATAGATTATAACAAGTATTGACCATGAAATTTTTAACTTTGTAGGCCGTTTTCTATAACATAAACACTGTTATTTATTTAATTTCTTTCCACAAACCAAATTCATGAATTTGATCACTAAAGATTACTTATGTATGATAATTATCAGATTATATATCCATATAATCAACAATCCAAACCTTAATCCAACAAAATTCCAAGTCACATAGAATAGATATTACAAAACTAAGAGTTAGAATTAGGAATAGATTATACCTTTAATCCTTGATTTAGAAAAGATAATATTTCCAAAGCTTGTTCCCTTGATTCCCAATTCACAAAGAACTCTCAATTTCCTCTCTAGCTCCCTCAATTTCTTTGTAACACTCTGTGTTTTCTTCCTCTCTAAACCCTCTGTTCTTTAGCCTTTAGGAAAATAATACGCATAATATACACTGACTCCCTTTTCCCCACGTACGTCAGGTTAAAAAACAAAAAGGCCCACATCAGTTAAAATAACCAAAAGCCATAAGGCTACGTTTGGTTACACACTAATTCCCATATTAGATTATTTAAATAATATTTATATTATATAGTTACACTTGTCACACATGTAACCCATTTTAATAGCTTATAATTTATAATTATAATAATTATATTCTTATTATAATTATGCTTATAATAAATAATTAAATAATTATATATCCAATTTAATTAATAAATTAGAAATATCACCTTATTTATTTTATTTATTTCCATTAAATTAAACAATTCATTTAATTTAATTATCATTAATTAATTTAGTTACTAAATTAATTTACCACAACTTTATCAACCATATTTTTGTCTCAATAAATAAATAAATTAAAATATTTATTTAATTCAATAAATATTTAAAATTAATTTCAAAATTCATTTACTTTCTTCAATAGTTAACTTAACTATTAAACCTCACTTTCCCAATATATGAATATATATTTCTCTTCACACTAGATCACATATTTCAAAATATATAACACGTATATATAAATACTCAAACTCAAAACATCTCATAATAAGAATTTTAATTATTAAATTCCTATTTTAATAACCTATAAAAATTTGGGTTGTCACATCCTTCCCTCCTTATAAGGATTCCGTCCTCGGAATCACCAAAACCCTACCTTACTCAGGTTTTCATCAAATTCCTTCGTTGAATAACTGCAACACATTACCTTAATATAGGTTTTATATTTCCTACTCCCACCATTCTTGATAATAAATTCTTATAAGTTTTATTTCATAACCTTTACTTAGACTCAATTATATTTGAGTATTATATATTCTTTAACCCATTCATCTCCTTTTCTAAAGATCATTATCATAAATTCCACTCATAAACACTCGAAATATTACATTCACCCATTCTTCTAAGAATTTTGTCCTCGAAATTTTATTTATTAATCTTCATTCATTCAATCTATCAAAATAGATTTTATGTTAATACTTTATTCATTCACTGGGTTATATATCCACTTCTTTCCACAAAGATCATTCTACAATTATTAAACTTTTCTATTAAAAGTTTTACATTATTCTTTTATAACTCAACTCCTTCTCATTTAAAAAAATTTATTTCCTCACTTGTTCAATATATTCATCATTCAGTGTCACATTCTACGACTCACTTCTTTCTAAGGAATATCATCCTTACCACATTCACCTTTCAGAATAATAAGAATCTTCCACAATTGCTCAATAATTGGGAAGTGCTATGAATAACAAGAATTTCAAAGATTCCAAATCATGCTGAGGGGTCACAAGACCGTGAACTCTATTCCCAGGTTTAACAGTGCATCACCACCATAAACCATCTTTAACATAATGTTTAGCAATCATACAGACTGAAAACACTCTCTGTAAGTACTCTAGGTGATCAGCCTATCGTACGCCTACGTCAGCAACTACAACGATTACATCTTAACATCAGAACGACTATATGCGTTACTTTTCGTAACCATTGTCTCCGATAACATGTCCCCTTTTATAGGGTTGTTCACCTCAGCTTTTCAACATATGAATCCGCACCAAATAATTTGGTTTGGCATAACTTCTCAAGAAACGCTTGAATTTTATGAACATCTTTCAATATTCGTCTAGCTAAATCAAATAGCATAGACTTCTACAACAATTCAGACATCAATCTAAATATACATATACATATATATATATATATATACATATATATATATATATATTCTCATATCTTAAAGAACTCTCAAAAATGTTTTTATGACGCTTGATACCGCATACTTCGTATTTACGATCCAGATTTGAGGATTCATCATTTTTGTGATTTTATCATACTACATCATACCATAGTGGGTGATCCTCCTTAGATCACATCCAACACTAAGTAATACTGTATTGATGAGTCCATCATTTTTATCATCTCTGCACTAGGTTCCATGGTGCATTGATGATATATATATACAAATATATTTTGATATATTTCAAATCATTTTTTTTAGCCAAAGCAATTAGCATAGACATACGAATAATAACACTGTTTTTTAAAAATTCTTTGGTTCACTAGTGTGACCCAACATTTTTTTTTCTTCCAAAAATCAAAAGTAAAACCATCGGTACGAAGTCAATAAATTTCAAAAATCTAGCATAGCTAGTAGATTTAGAATATCCAGGTATCCATCAACTTCAATCATTACTTTATTACTTCACTACTTAACCATTCTATCAGTCTTCAACTTCATCAATGCTCTCTATACTATAACAATTTTCTACCTAAAATAGTTCATCATTCTTACCGCACATTGGAAGTTCAGGAACTTGCCACAATAATATGAGTTTAAGAACTTATCCTAGTCAGACCATAGGCGTCCATTTGCTAAGGGGTTCAAAACATACTATATTATTATGAGTCACAAACTTACCATATGCATTAGTTTTAAGAACCGCACCTAATCCTAATAATATCTGAATAGTCTTAATAGTTTCTAACTATCAAATATACACATGAGAAAAGAATCACCTTTTTGCCACATATACATTGATAGCGCGATACCAACATTCCAATGATTATCAATGTGATAAACTGAGTGCAAGCACAAAACCCTCGCACATACAAAGATTTGTACAACTCAGCCATCACATGAGTCCTCAATTGAAATCCCACCTAACTCTATCTTACTCTTAACTTGCTCTTTGCTCGATACGAATTCCTCATACCACATCAACTATAACTCCTCGTGAGTTATCTCGTACTATTTCATAGTACATCATCTTCATAGAATCAAGCTATAATTATTCAAAAATTACAGACTATCTTTCCTTTATAACTTAAACAGATCACGTCGTGATCTTATTCTATAATCATCTCCCTTAAAATTCTTTTCTTAACTCGTGATCATTTTATTTACGATCATCTTTCTTTCCTTTTTCATCATTTACAACATTATTCGTTATCTTGGCTATTGGAGTTAGGTAACTCCCATTTCTTATCTACATATCTCTTCAAGATTCTTCTTTGAATCTTCTTGTTTATACATCAATTCCTGATTTAAGAATTTTCAACTTCATTTATATTGTTCAACATTTCATTCATGTTCTACATTTTTATCATACGTATCCATTTTCTAGACTTGGTACACATCAAGTCTCTAACAGTTTCAATATGGTACGCTGAGTGGTTTCCCAAAAACAACCAATAAACTAGGTTCCGAGTTGCTAGTTCGTATATACCTCCGCTCTACGAAGGAATCGTTTAGCCCAGATACCATACATTAACTACTAAAGAGTACAACTGTACCATAACTTTTTGATTCTTAACATCTTTATCATTTTCTTTTTATAGACATTGTCTATTTATTATCACCTTACATTCTTATTATTGGAGTTGGGTAACCCCACATTCATATTCCTTATAACTCTACGAGATTCTTCTTTGAATCCTCTCACACATGTTTTAATCTCTTCTTTATAAATTTCTTAAATTACTTCTTATTGTTCAAACTCTACTTGAGCTTATTCTTTCATTATATTCATCTTCATTCTCTAAGGTTATAGCCTATTGTACTCCTACCTAAGGTTTATAACCTACAGCTTTGATACCAACTGTAATGCCCCCAAAATTCATACAATTTAATTATCAACTTCGGTCATTAATAATACGTCTAATTTCTGATTTTACTTCATTAATCAATGTTAAACTTAATAAAATACGGAATAATTAAAACTTTTCTATCATCTAATTTAATTCCCTGAATCAAAACCTTTGTCATCTACATATCTTTGAAATATATATAATCCATGATTCACTTCATCATAATTATTATATCAAATAACTCAACCTGATAACCTTTACATATCAGATAACTCTAACTTTAGCTTTATAACTCAACATAAAACTATACATCATAAAACATTTAATACATCTCATTAATCTTAATTATGGTATTAAGACATAACAACTTTAGCTAAAATATTAATCTTCGTGTATTATTTCTGATCCACGTCATTCAAGTAGCACATTGTGTTACCTTCAATCCTTAACCTACAAAAATGGTTATTTGCAAGGTTGAGCTCGACAGCCCAGCAAAATCTAATAGTTTTCATGCATCACGTAGCACATAATAGTTTATTGTGTTAACTTTCAACTTATATCTCACTGTATTTCATATTCGAAGTTCATTCAAGTGCTTAAGTCTTGCTAGGACTACTTATTGGTTTTATATTAACACTATTAAATATCTTATTATATTCATTTCATTTGATTTAAAATACTTTTTACGTTCATTAACATTTGTTACGGCATTTCGACGTTCATTCGTCACACGCCCGATTTGTCTCTCTTGTGTGTGCTTTGTATGCGTATACAACTTATATAATATATCATTCATTAATGTTAAGCATCATTATACTTCATAATATTCATGTTCTATAACTTATATAACAACATCTATTATCGTCGACATCACTATACTTTTGTATGTGCATGTCCGACGCCCTCTGATTGCCTCTGGATACGCATAAGTCACAACGATGACCATTTTGACTACTATTCCCGACCTCAAATTGAAAAACATAAAGAATAAAAGTTGTAGGTCTATTCGTTCTCGTTCCGGATCATCTTAAATCACCTCAATCGGAGTTCGTATGAAACAGTTATGCTTATTTTACTAAAATATGTCAAAGCAGTCACACCAAACATACTTTAAAAGTAATTGCGCTAATTAAGCCTTTGGGCACATCGCAACAAGCGCCCTATAGGGCAATTGCACCCCAATGACTTAGGGCACAATATAAATTCACTGAGATAAATAAAGCAGGACTCAAGCTCTTTTTTTTTCACGATTTTGACCCTTTTCTCCTACTAATCTTCATAACTTGAGTTATACATATCCAAATTAGTCCGCTTTTCGATTCTATGGATTACGTAATTCATAGAACTACAACATTCTAGAATTCTAACTATTTATAAAAACATTAACCAACCTAAAATTTGACCCAAAACACATGTTCATACTCTATTTTCATGTTTTAACACATTTAGCGAATTCGATCGCCACGACTTCATTTCTTAACCAATTAACACGATTTAAACTACGCCTGCACCAGATAGCAGAAACGGGACCTGAAGCTACTGTTTTTCACGATTTTTGACCCTTTTTCTCCTACTAATCTTCATAACTTGAGTTATACATATCCAAATTAGTCCGTTTTCGATTCTATGGATTCGTAATTCATAGAACTACAACATTCTAGAATTCTAACTATTTATAAAAACATTAACCAACCTAAAATTTGACCCAAAACACATGTTCATACTCTATTTTCATGTTTTAACACATTTAGCGAATTCGATCGCCACGACTTCATTTCTTAACCAATTAACACGATTTAAACTACGCCGTTTTCGTTTCTTAACATACTAACATAATCAAACATCAATTTATAGATTATAACAAGTATTGACCATGAAATTTTGTACTTTGTAGGCCATTTTCTATAACATAAACACTGTTATTTATTTAATTTCTTTCCACAAACCAAATTCATGAATTTAATCACTAAAGATTACTTATGTATGATAATTATCAGATTATATATCCATATAATCAACAATCCAAACCCTAATCCAACAAAATTCCAAGTCACAGAGAATAGATATTAAAAAACTAAGAGTTAGAATTAGGAATAGATTATACCTTTAATCCTTGATTTAGCAAAGATAATATTTCTAAAGCTTGTTCCCTTGATTCCCAATTCACAGAGAACTCTCAATTTCCTCTCTAGCTCCCTCAATTTCTTTGTAACACTCTGTGTTTTCTTCCTCTCTAAACCCTCTGTTCTTTAGCCTTTAGGAAAATAATACGCATAATACACACTGACTCCTTTTTCCCCACGTACGTCAGGTTAAAAAAACAAAAAGGCCCAAATCAGTTAAAATAACCAAAAGCCATAAGGCTACGTTTGGTTATACACTAATTCCCATATTAGATTATTTAAATAATATTTATATTATATAGTTACACTTGTCACACATGTAACCCATTTTAATAGCTTATAATTTATAATTATAATAATTATATTCTTATTATAATTATGCTTATAATAAATAATTAAATAATTATATATTCAATTTAATTAATAAATTAGAAACATCACCTTATTTATTTATTTCTATTAAATTAAACAATTCATTTAATTTAATTATCATTAATTAATTTAGTTACTAAATTAATTCACCACAACTTTATCAACCATATTTTTGTCTCAATAAATAAATAAATTAAAATATTTATTTAATTCAAAAAATATTTAAAATTAATTACAAAATTCCTTTAATTTCTTCAATAGTTAACTTAATTATTAAACCTCACTTTCCCAATATATGAATATATATTTCTTTTCACACTAGATCACATATTTAAAAATATATAGCACGTATATATAAATACTCAAACTCAAAATATCTCATAATAAGAATTTTAATTATTAATTTCCTATTTTAATAACCTATAAAAATTCGGGTTGTCACAATACCCCATGAATATAGAAATTGTTAATAGAGAAGTAATCCCTATTAAGTACGTACACAAGAATTATAGGGCGGATATTAAGGGTAATATTATGAACGCAGATCTTATCCCTATCAGACTTGGGGAATTTGACGTACACAAGAATATTATGTTTTATGGCAGCAAGTCGCCTAGACAAGCGAGTTGTCTAACGATGATGCAGGCCAGAAAGTTGTTAAGACAAGGCTGTATAGGATATTTAGCTTACATAGTCGACAGTCGTAAAGAGAACCCAAAGATAGAGGAAATACCAGTAATGAGGGACTTCGCAGACGTATTTCCAAACAATCTACCAGGACTTCCTTTCAGGATTTAATGATGATGTCATCCATATAGACCTCTATTTCTTTATGCATCATGTCATGAAAAAGGGTCATCATGGCTCGCTGATAGGTGTCACCGACATTGATAAGGCAAAAAGATAAACATCTATAACAAAAGGTTCCCCAAGGAGTGATGAAGGTTGTTTTCTCGCTGTCCTCTTCAACAACCATGATCTGATGATACCCGACGAAGCAGTCAATAAAAGAATACATGACATACTGAGTCGTGTTATCTATTAAATGTGGATAAAAGGTACTGGGAAGTTATCCTTGAGACAAGCTTTGTTCAAATCCCGGTAATCCACGCATACTCGTACCTTGCCTCCAGGCTTAGGCACATGAACTATATTGGACATCCACTCAAGGTAAGTTGATACCATGATTATACCGGCTTTGAATTGTTTAAAAATTTCTTCTTTGACTTCCAGACTCCACTCAGGTTTTAGTCGCCTAAGCTTATGTTTAACTGGCTTAAATCCTTCTTTAATGGGCAGTCAATGGATAATAATGTCAGTAGACAAACTAATCATGTCCTTATATGACCATGCAAACACATCCGAACTGAGTTAGTAGAGAAATCAAGTATTTTCTTTGGTTTGGGGTAAGGTCTATGCCAATCTAGATTTCTTTAGGGTTTTTTGAGGTTTCGATATTGACAGAAATGGTTTGATAAAGGTTTGGTATGGATTTGTCTTCGTCCCATTCTTTGATCTCCTCAGGCACCTCATAGTCCTCTATCTCCTCTTGCTCAATCCCCATCAAGTCAAAGTCCCACTCTACATCAAAGTTATAGTCATTGAGGAGATTTGGCATTTCATTAGCAAGGCTAGACAAATCCAACTCTAGAGTCCTAAAAACAAAATACTTTTACTGGCGAATCACTGACTTAGTCAACCAACAAGGTTGTCGGGCTGGACGAGGCTAAGGAACATCAGAAGCTCTCCTCCTCACACCTGCGGAGGCCCTACGAGAGCTACTTGGCTGGTCTGGACCCATAATTTGAACAAAGTTCCAAATCACCTAATAAAGGGTGAGTTAAGTTTTAAACTTAAAGCTTATTGAAGTTAAATCATTGCTTCCTATCTGGTTTAAATCATAAAGCATGCATTATGTTAACATACATCCATAATAGAGCTAAAATTGCATGTTTATTAAATACCCAGACTCATGAAATTTTTTTGCCAGTCTCCTTTGTAAAATGGACTGTCCACATGCTCATAGGCATGACTAGGTGGCCATTCAGTGGCACACCAACCCAAAATCATGAACATCTCATATGCATGAAAAATATTATAATTAAATCCGCCATGGCAGCCAACTTACCATGTGTGCTTTATTTGAAAACCCGTGCTCATTTGTCCTCAAATAGAATAAATAAACTAACAAAAAAGGGTGCTAAATGACTGTCTCATAAATCAGTTTTTTACACATCAGTGTGTTCAATATGGTAGAATATGAACATTTACTGAGTTTAATAATTTTTATCAAATCATATAAGCATGCATATTCACTATATTTTGTTCAGAAGCATTATATATGAAATCTAACGTTCTAACCATCAAAACATGAAAAGAATGTAACGACCCCAAAAATTCATACAATATAATTCTCAACTTTGGTCGTTAATAACACATTTACCTTCAAATTTTGCATCCTTATTCGATGTTAAACTTTATAAAATGCAGAATAATTTAAACTTTTCAATTTTCTTACTTTAATTCCCTGAATCAAAACCTTTATCATCTACATGTCTTTGAATCATATATAATCCATAATTCACTTCATCACAATTATTATATCAAATTTTACATTTTAACTCGATAACCTTTGCATATCAGATAACTCAAACATTAACTTTACAACTCAACATAAACATATACATCATAAAATATTTAATACATCTCATGAATCTTAATCATGGTTTAAAGAAATAACAATTTTAGCTAAGAATATTAATCTTCGTGTATTATTTTTGACCCACATCATTCAAGTAGCACATAGTGTTACCTTCAATCCTTAACCTGCAAAAATGGTTATTTACAAGGTTGAGCTCTACAGCCCAGCAAAATCTAACAGTTTTTATGCATCACGTAGCACATAATAGCATGCTCAACATATATCTCATAAACATTGGACTAACATAACATACATGTTACAGTTCATATAACAAGTATAAAGATTGAGTTCTGTAATAACCTGAATATTTTCTATATAAACGAATAAGAAATTTTGCATATTAATTTTTTTTTAAAGATGAGAATATGTGTCAAGTAATGTATTTGTATATATGTGATAAATAAAATTTATTTATTACATGAATAATTTCAAATAATTTTATTTTAGAATTATTGCTAATTATAATGTATATACTTATAATAATTAATTTTATAGTAGAAATGTCTTTATTATTTTTTTCTATGAAAATATGATTTTATATTATTTAAATAATATATGAAATGATTATTGGAATTATTATAATTACTATTTTATTATATGAATTTTAGTTCAGATTATAATGTTAATTATTTTAACTTAATTAATAATGTTATATATGAAAGATAAACCAGATATGGAATCCAAACCCTAAAATTGGGTATTGATCAAGGGATGAGAATAATAGTATAATATTAATTATATTTTAATTTTTCAGTGCTATAAATATGTACTGTAAATGCGTAGACTGATAATGGTGGGCCAAATATGGTAAATTATGTCATAACCCTCATATTGTGTTATTAAACCCTAATTGTTAAACTCGGTTATGAGTTCGAGACTGTGTAGTAATTGTGTTATATGAATTTTACTGTGTATTATATAATTTCTGTAATTAGGAAAAACCCTAATTATTTATTTGAAAATCCTAATTTGCTAATTAGGAACCCTAATTGCAAATTTTAGAAACCCTAATTATTTATTTGAAAGCCCTAATTTGCTAATTAGGAACCCTAATTGCAAATTTTAGAAACCCTACTTATTATTTTTGTGAATTATAATGATAATTAGGAAACCCTAATTGTTAATTTGGGAACCCTAATAGTATTAAGGAACCCTAATTTAAAAACCCTAATTTCCTATTAAAAACAATAATTTTAAATTAGTGTGTTTAATTAAAATTTTATTACACTTTAATTTTAATTTTTTAAACCCTAGTAATTATTTGGGAAACTTTAAAATGTAAAATCTAGTGATTAAACCCTAGATTCAAGCACCTTGGACAAGAATACCCTTGAGATTAAAATGAAATTACAAAAATGCCCTTTTGTCCCATTAGTTGAATTATTGCTAGCAAAATCTTATCCAAGATCTGGCCAGCCACCCTAGACCTACCTATGAGCCCACAATCAATAATACATCACATGATCAGCCATCCCATACATAGCATACATGATTTGCATAATTTAAGAAAGAGAAAGTGCTCATTTTGGCCTAAATTATTCACAAGCACTTAGCCATTCTCTCTCAAGCTCAAACCCATGAAATTGCCTTGCTAGATCAATCCCCAATAAGGCCCTATGAACACCAACATCAAATCAGAAGCATAGAAATCAGATTTGGAGCATAAAAGTGAAAACCATAAAAATTCAAAATTCTTTTGATCGTATGTTAGATGTTAGTTTTTTGTGTTAAACATGTAATATGTAGTATATAATGATGATCTGGGTTACTCGATGTTAGATCCATAACATCTAGAGGCTCGGATTTAGCATTTTTCAAAATCTGGAAAAAAACTTATTTTGTGTCTGACAACCAAAAGTTAGAGGCTGTAGTCTCTCTCTGTTTATTATTTGATGTGTTTTATGTTTTGGAGTTGTAGTATGCTATGAGATCTTTGATCTGAAACTGGAATCTAGCCCAGATCATGAACATGTTAAAAGTTATAGCTGGTCAAACCTAGTTGACCGAGCATGACTTTACAAATCAGGAAAACCCAGATTGTGCCCAGACAGGGCCTAACAACTTTTTCAAGTGACTAGATCTGCCAGTGTGTTGTTGTTTTGATTCTTTTATGGTAACTAAGTTGTAGTTTGTTATGTTTAATATGGATATATGCCTTTAGATCCCTTATATTATCATTATATTGAACATAGTAGAAGGTCAAACTAGCTTACTCGTTCACGAAATCTGTTTCTGGAAATTCCAGAAATTCAAGAACATGTCTTCTGACATGGTTTGACCGGCCTAGATCTGCATGCACTATTGTTTTTATACTGTTTTTATGTAATGGATATGTAGTATTACATGTTAGCTACAACCTGGAATCAATAGATCACATAGAACAAACACACAACGCGAGATATAATGATCCAAAGTAGCATACTCGATCTGTTCTTCATTTCTGGAAAACCCAAAAATGAAGAACAGACTCTGACACGAATTTGTGAGCCCCTACGCGTTTTCATTAATTATTGTTAGACTTTACCATGGCTTGAAACATGTTCTATGATGGTTTGTCTAGATAACCCGACGAGCAGAAAACAATTAACATGAACGTATTGACAGATTTAAGGTCACCAAAATCGTTGACCGGCCACGACTTCGTTTTCTGGGCAGCCCAGAAACGTCAAGAACAGCAGTGACAACTTGTTCTTGAGCTTAGATCTTGCATATGATGCATGTTTTGATCATGTTTGTTGTTTAACTGTGTAGTATTACATCTGTACTATGATATCTAGCCATTAACTCTACCAGAAACACATTACACAAGGAATGATTGATGGTCAAACAAGCAAGCTTGAAAACTGAGTATGAACACTTGGGTTTCTCAAGAACACCTAAATGACGATTAGATTAATGCCAAAGGGCTTTAGACATGAACTTAGTAAAATTAATAAATTTAATTTCTAAAATCATTTAAAAATAGTAAATAAATTACGAAAATTACAAAATAGTTTTAAAAATTATTTTAAGTTATAAAATTAACTTTTAATAATTCGACATATTTTTCATAAATATTAATATTTATTAGGATATTATTGGTATTTAAATTATTTAATAAAATCATTAAATAAATTAATTAAAAATAATTTTATTGTATTAAAATCATTTTAAATAATAATAAGGTATTTAGTAATATTTTAAGTTATAAAACATAACTTTTAATATTTTAAGATAAGTTTCATTAATTATTAAATATTAATGATATTAGATTTATTTAGTGATTAAATTAAATAAATAAATTAAAAATGATTTTAATATTATAAAATTCATTTTAAATGAAAATAAATAGTTTAAAAATATTTTAAGTTATAAAATATAACTTTTGATATTTAAAGGTAAATTTCATTAATAATTTAATATTTATGATATTAAGTTTATTTAATAATTATATTAAATAAATAGTTTAAAATGGTTTTATTGAATCAAAAATCATTTAAAAGGAAATAAATGAATTAAAAATATTTTAAGTTATAACTAATGACTTTTAATATTTTGATAAATAATAAATTAATATTCTAATATTAATGACAATTATTTCAAAATGATTTTAAATGTTTTAAAAATCTTTTAAGGGTAATATTAATACTTTAAAAATATTTTGTGTTATTATAAATAACTTTAATATTTTGGCAATAGTTTCATTAATAGTTTAATATTAATTAAATATTAATGATAATAGAATTAGTTAATATTTAAATCATTTAATAATGATTTCAGAGTTTGAAAATTCATTATAAAGTATAATAATTATTTAAAAATTATTATAAGGCTATGAAAAATAATATGACTGATATTTAAAATATCTAAACGAATATTGAACTACACGATAGAGTCTTAGACTCGATATTTACCTGATAAAGTCGTCGGTACACCGAAATATTTCAGAAATTGATCTGGACTTAGATAAATTGACTAGATATGTGTTTGTTAGTGAATCAATAATTGTTAGATATATGTGACAAAGTGATTAGGTTATGTATTTGTTGTAATAGGCGGTGTTTTGTGTTACGATGTATTATTCTAATCGAATCTAATGATCTTATTACCGCTAGGTCATCAGATAAAAGATTAATCTAAGTTGCGTTATTGTAAGCAACAACTCAGGCAAGTATCTAAACCTTATGCACTACTTTTATTTCGTGCAAACAGGTATATCATGTTATGCAAGTTCCTTAACTTACTCCAATTATTATTGTGCCAGATTATTAACTCTATTATTATTGATTATGTATTAAATCTTTATATTCATACAAGTTCTTACATTATCTAATCATTGTATTATTGTATAATTCATATATTTATTCTGTTCATTAATTCGTATATGGGATTAGACAAGTGTCCCCACTTGGATAACCATTTTATTTAATCATATGTTGATACATACTTATTGATTTCAAGTATGTATACGTTGACTTAAAAGCCGTCTAAGCTATTTGATTCAGTTAGACATAAAAATATTGTTGAACAAGATAGAACGTTATTGTATCCAACTGTGATTGTTTTGGTTCTGATTCTCGACTAAAATATGAACATCCCTAAATATGGGAAAACTTTTGTGCACCTAAGGTGGATAGAGTGAACGATAATATCGTTCTTGCATGTAGTATTGATCAATCACAGGCACATTGGGCGAGATCACCCTCGTGTCCGTAAGTTAGTTATGACGGTTTCATGGATGAAGTTCGCTAAACCCTAGCGAAAATAAAAAAATAATGTTCATAGTCCGTCGAATCGATCCCCGCTTATAGTCTATAATGTAGTTTCAAAGATTAAATATGGAAGTGATATGTTGTTATTATTGGTTCAGCTTACTTCACAACTATTGATTCGTTGTAGAAGTGTCCTTCAAAGAAAATATTTAATTCTTTCAGCTAATATATATTGTTGTTATTACTTGTTGGGCAATCCAATGCTCATTCTTGCTTTAAATTTAAATGTTTTCAGTTAAGTATGATCAACCAGAAGGTTCAGGCAAGAACAAGGAAAGCTGTTCGAATGAGATTTATATTATGTTGTGTAATAGTTATAGTTTATTAAGACAATGATACTTATTATCTATGATGTAATGAATGTTTAAAGGTCTCGTACCTGGGAGTAAACTTTGATGCATATGCAAATTAAGTTTGAATTTTATATTATTGTTATTATTATTAGTATTATTCAGCTTATAGAAATGGTATCATGAAACACCGAGTTCGGGTTTTAAGTACCCGGATTTGGGGGCGTCACAGGTTTGTATCAAAGCTTTAGGGTTAGAAACCTTAGGTGGGATCGACCTTAGGCTATAACCTTAGAACAGAGGGAAACGTTGAAAATATAAATAACTCATTTAGAGTTCAAAAGGAGATGAATTAAATAAATTCATCGTTAAACAAAATAAAAGATAACTTATATAAAAAGATGAACAAATATTGAAGACTTGTAATCATGTTGATATTTTATTTTCAGACATTGTTTGAATTATTGTAATGAAGATATTTAATTTTATTCCGCATTTAAATGATTGTGTTTAAAGGTTAGATAACCTAGGAGATTTTTATTAATGTAATCCCTTAATGGGAACGTTTATTATTCAATTTTATTATTATTGGGTAGTTAGATGTGAATGTTTTTATAAAGTGAACACCAAATCTTGAGGTAATGAAGTACCGAGATTTGGGGTGTCATACTTAGCATGTTAAAAATATGAAAAATTAGTATAAATCAATTAGAATTAGTATAAACCAAGTCCCACATCGCCTAAATTGAGAACTTTACCCCTTTTCTAAACCTATAAATAGAAGGGCTTGACCCTTTGTTTCATTCACTAATAATAAGGCCTCCAATTTTGAGAAAGACTTTGTTGTGTGAGGACTTTTTATAAAGATCTCCTTAGTTAAATCTTGGTCGAGCACGTATTCAGTTTGTGGAACTCGTATTTTCAGGTATGTTTCTTATTTAATTTTTGGTAATGTTATTATTTTAAATATTGTATTTAGTTTATTAGTTAAAGTTTTAATTTTCGAAGTTTAGTTAGTTTTTCTAGTAAACTAGTTAGTTTACTATGTTTATTTTGGCTTGGAATTGATTATGTAAATGAGTTCTAATGATTGTAATTAGAGCTATGGAGCCGAGACCTTAGACGAGTCTGATTATATTAAATAAGACTCATTTGTAAAGAAAGTTGGGTTGGAACGAGTCGAGGCGAGTTTTGGATGTTAAAACTAGAATTCCAAAAAACTAGTGGACTGCTGATGCAAAAATGAAAATCTGGGGTTAGCTAGATTGTTTAGAAAATTCTGGGCTTTTGGTATGTACACTCAATAAGCTTTCCATAGACTCTAGAACGGACTAATTCCGACTTCAGAGCAAAGAGTTATGACCTTTCAAAGTAGTCGCGTCAAAACTGTCTAACCAACTCGGGGCAGTCACCTTGAACTAATTTTCTGGAATTGTGTGTTTAGAATTTGGAAAAGGTCAAAGAAAAAAAGTTGTAGTACCGGAAGTTAGCTTTGCGTGGGCTCAAGAATCGCTCAAAAATGGTTTGAAACGGAAAAGTTATGACTGTGTTAGCGAAAGAGGGTAAAGCTGGGAAATAATGAAAAACAATTTTGAACGCCCCTTTTTGAACACTATTTCGAACTGTCTATGTTATCTGAAATGGGTGTCAAATAACTTTTAAAATTAGGTTAGTATGATGTTTACAGCATATCCAAAGTTGGATGTCATCAGACTTATGAGATATAGAGTAAAGTTTACATTACAACTAATTTGCATTGCTATGTGACTAATAGTTGATGTGTATGATTATATAATTGTGTAGGGCACGTGAAGTGCAAATAACTGTAAGCTGTTAAACTGTTATTGGTAAACAACGATCAATGCAAGTCTTATAGTTCTTATTTGCTATGTGAATTTGATGATGAACTTTTTGAAATCTTTATTGCAAATAGCATGGTGTGTTATATTAATGTTGAAAGTATGAAATGTTAAAGTCAATTTATGACTACGTTGATTGAGTAATGAATGTTGATTGAGTAAGGAACTCAATCTTTATACTTGTTATATGAACTACAACATGTATGTTATGTTAGTCCAATGTTTATAAGATGTATATCGAGCATGTTATTATGTGCTATGTGATGCATGAAAACTATTAGATTTTACTGGGCTATCGAGCTCAACCTTGCAAATAACCACTTTTGCAGGTTAAAGATTTAAGGTAAAGTTATGTGTTATTTGAAAGATATGAATCAGATGTGATACTTGAAGATTTATATACTTTGGCTGAGTTATTATTATTTGAACCATGTTTAAGGTTCCAAATAATGTATTAATGTTGAATTGTAATATCGTTTTGCGATATAATCTCTTGTAGTATTAAAATGATTCTGAGATATTTAGATGTAAAGGTTGAAAGTTTTGGGAACGAGAATAGTTTGTAATAGAAAATTTTAATTATTCTGCAAATTTTAATGGTTGTATTATCGTTTAATGATGTAAAATTAGAGGTTGAATGTATTGTTAACGACCGAAGTCGAGAATTAAATTGTATGAATTTTGGAGTCGTTATAGTTGGTATCAATGCTGATAGGTTAGAAACCTTAGATAAGAGTACCTTAGGCTATAACCTTAGAGAAGAGAGGTGAAGATAATGAACGAATAAGCTCAAATAGAGTTTGAACAATAAGAAGTAATTTAAGAAATTTATAAAGAAGGGGTTAAAACATACGTAAGAGGATTCAAAGAAGAATCTCGCAGAGTTATAAGAAATATTAATGTGGGGTTACCCAACTCCAATAATAAGGATGTAAGGTGATAATAAATAGACAATGTCTATAAAAAGAGAATGATAAAGAAGTTAAGAATAAAAAGTTATATCTATGTATGGTATAATCGTACTCTTTAATAGTTGATGTATGGTATCTTGGGCTAAAAGATTCCTTCATAGAGTGGAGGTATATACGAACTAGTAACTCGGAACCTAGCGTACCATATTGAAACTATTAGAGACTCGATGTGTACGAAGTATAGAAAATGGATATGTATGATGAAAATATGGAATTCGAATGAAATGTTGAGCAATGTAAATGAAGTTAGAAATTCTTAAAGGAAGAATTGTTATATAAACAAGAAAATTCAAAGAAGAATCTTGAAGAGATATAAAGATAAGAAATGGGAATTACCTAACTGCAATAGCCAAGATAACGAATAATGATGAATAGACAAAGCTTGTAAGATTAAAAGCATAAATAACATCGTAAATGATTTAAAAGGAAAGAAAGAGGATCGTAAAACAAAACGATCACGAGTTAAGCAAATAATTTTAAGGGAGATGATTATAGAATAAGATCACGCCGTGATCTGTTTAAGTTATAAAAGAAAGATGGTTTGTAATGTTTGAATAATTATAGCTTGATGCTATGAAGATAATGTACTATGATATAGTACAAGATAAAATCACGATGAGTTATAGATAATGTGATACGAGGAATTCGTATTGATCAAGTTAAGGGCAAGTTAAGAATAAGTTAAGAGTAAGGTAATGTTAGGTGGGATTTCAATTGAGGACTCATATGGTGACTAAGTTGTACAAACCTTTGTATGGACAGAGATTTTGTGCATGTACTTGGTTTATCACATTGATAATCATTGGAATATCGGTGTCGCACTATCAATGTATATGTGGTGAAAAGGTGATTCTTTTCTCATGTGTATATTTGATAGTTAGAAACTATTAAGATTAGTTAGATATTATTAGGTTTAGGTGCGATTCTTAAAACTAATGCATATGGTAAGTTCGTGACTCATAATAATATGATATGTTTTGAACCCCTCAGCGAATGGACACCTATGGTCTGACTAGGATAAGTTCTTAAACTCATATTATTGTGGCAAGTTCCTGAACTTCCAATGTGTACTAAGTTTGATGAACTATACTGGGGGTATAGGAAGATTGTAAGTTGAAATACAAGAATATTTAGTATAAGAGCATTGGTGGTGCTAGAAATAAAAAGAATTAGTTAGTAATGAAGTAATGGAGTAAAGATTGAAGTTGATGGATACCTCGATATTCTAAATCTACTAGCTATGCTAGACTTTCGAGATTTATTAAATTCGTACCGATGGTAGTACTTTTGATTTTTGAAAAATGTTGGATTACACTAGTGAACCAAAGAATTTTTAAAACAGTGCTATTATTCGTGTATCTATGCTGTTTGTTTTGGCTAAAAAAAATGATTTTTAAAATTTCAAAATATATTTTAATTATATGTATCGGGTGATATGATAAACGATGGAGTCGTCAATTTAATGGAACCTGGTGTTGGATGTCATCATATGATCGTCAACCCACTATGGTGAGATGTAGTATGACACCATCATAATCATGACGCCATAAAAGGATTTTTGAGATTTCTTTAAGATATGAGAATATATATATATATATATATATATATATATATATATATATATATATGTATATGTATATTTCGATTGATGTCCGAATGATTGCATAAGTCTATGCTATTTGATTCAGCTAGATGATTATTGAAAGATGTTTATAAAATTCAAGCATTTCTTGAAAAGTTATGCCAAACCAAATTGTTTTGGTGCAGATTCAGATGTTGAAAAGCTGAGGTGAAAAACCCTATAAGGGGACATGTTGTCGGGGACAATGGTTTCGAGCGTAACACATATAGTTGTTACAAAACACTACGTTGCGGCCCAATGTAGTGGTACAATAGGCTGGCCACCTAGTGTACGAGTGAAGTGTGTTTTCAGTCTTTGTGATTGATAAACACTCTAGTTTGCAGTGTGAAGGATTGTGTTGAAGCACTGGTAAACCTAGAGAAGAGTTCAAGGTCTTGTGACCCCTCAACATGATTTAGAATCTTTTAAATTCCTGATATATTCATACTACTTACCAATTATTGAACAATTGTGGAAGATTCTTGTTATTCTGCAAGATGGAAGTGAAAAGGAGAGTATTCCTTAGAAAGAAGTAAGTCGTAGAATGCGACATTGAATGATAAATATATTGAATAAGTGAGAAAAGAAATTTTGAAATGAGAGGGAGATGAGTTATCAAAGAATAATGTAAGACTTTTAATAGAAAAATTTAATAATTGTAGAAAGATCTGTGTGGAAAGAAAATGGTTATAGAACTCAATGAATGAATATAGTATTAATGTAAAATCTATTTTGATAGATTGAATGAATGAAGATTAATAAATAAAATTTCGAGGACGAAATTCTTAGAAGAATGGGTGAATGTAATATCCCGAGAGTTTATGATAACGATCCTTAGAAAAGGAAATGAATGGGTTAAGAATATATAATACTCAAAATATAATTGAGTTCAAGTTAAAGTTATGAAATAAAACCTAGAATTTGTTGAAGAAATGAATGTAGTAGGAAATATAAAACCTATATTAAGGTAATGTGTTGAAGATATTCAACGATAAATTTTGAAAAGAGATTTGGTGAAAACTGAGTAAGGAAGGTTTCTTTGATTTCGAGGACGGAGTCCTTATAAGGAGGGAGGGATATGACAACCCGAATTTTCATAAGTTATTAAAATAAGAATTTAATAATTAAAATTCTTATTATGAGGTGTATATATTTTGAATTATGTGATTTAGTGTGAATAGAATTATATATTCATATGTTAGAGAATGTGATATTTAATAGTTAATTAAACTATTAAAGAAATTAAATAATATTAGTTAATTTAATTAAGGTGAAATTATATTATGAGATAATATAATTTTAATTGTTATGCCTTGTGGGCAATGAAAATTATTATGAGTTAAATTTCATAAATAGTGTGAATAATTCACTTAATTAAAATAGTAAATTAATACAAGTATAATTGATTTAATAAAGTTAGAATGTAATATATTGCATGAAAATATAAATGTTAGTATAATGCGAGTAAAATATTTATTAAGTACATTAAATATTTTAGTTGGAAACTTTATGGAATAAAATGAATATTTATGGTATTAAATAAATATTTGTTGAAAATTGTTATGAGATAGTTTATTTAAGTGTGATAAAATAGATGAGATTTATACATATTTTATTACGCGGTTATAATGGTGATATTCTAATTTAATTAAATAATTAAATTAGAGGAGTGAGAATTTATTAAATAATGTTATGATTATAATGTTTGAATAGAAATTATAATTTTACTAATAAGGTTAATTTTATTTCTTAAGGAATTAAAGGTACATAATCTAGTTTATATTTCTAGTTTATGTGTTCTTGAGTTTCTTTTAAAATTGGGGTTTTGGTTAATGAATTTGTGGGTTATGATGTAATATATGTTATTAGATTTTATAATTTCATAATGGTCATCTAAAAACGATTTTTCAGAAATTAAATTCATGTATTTATGCTAAAGAAGAGGAATTTAAGTTTTAATGGTAATGCGTGTTTTGGTGTACTTTGAGACTAAAATTGATGATGAATTCATGATTGAAACTTTAAATTGATGGATGATTGTTGTTCTCCTCTATAAAACGAAAACAACGCAAGTTGAACGGGTCGAATTGGTTAAGAAACGAATTCATAATGAATGAATACACTTAACATGTTAAAAATATGAAAAATTAGTATAAACCAATTAGAATTAGTATAAACCAAGTCTCACATCGACTAAATTGATAACTTTACCCCTTTTCTAAACCTATAAGTAGAAGGGCTTGGCCCTTTGTTTCATTCACCAACAATAAGGCCTCTAATTTTGAGAAAGACTTTCTTGTGGGAGGACTTTTTATAAAGATCTCCTTAGTTAAATCTTGATCGAGTACGTATTTAGTTTGTGGAACTCGTATTTTTGGGTGTGTTTCATATTTAATTTTTGGTAATGTTATTATTTTAAATATTGTATTTAGTTTATTAGTTAAAGTTTAAATTTTGGAAGTTTAGTTAGTTTTGTTACTAAACTAGTTAGTTTACTATGTTTATTTTGGCTTGGAAATGATTATGTAAATGAGTTCTAATGATTGTAATTAGAGATATGGAGTCGAGACCTTAGACGAGTCTGATTATGGTAAATAAGACTTATTTGTAAAGAAAGTTGCTTTGGAATGAGTCGATGCGAGTTTTGGATATCAAAACTAGAAGTCCGAAAAACTAGTGGACTGCTGATCCAAAAACAAAAATCCGGAGTTGGCTTGATTGTTTAGAAAATTCTTGGCTTTTGGTATGTTATAGTACACTGAATAAGCTTTCCATAATCTCATGAACAGACTAATTCTGACTTCAGAGCAAAGAGTTATGACCACTCAAAGTAGCCGCGTCAAAACTGTCTATCCAACTCAGGGCAGTCACCTTGAACTAATTTTCTGGAATTCTGTGTTTAGAATTTGGAAAAGGTCAAAGAAAAAAAGTTTTAGTCTCGGAAGTTAGCTTCGCGTGGGCTCAAGAATCGCTCAAAATTGTTTTAAAACAGAAAATTTATGGTTGTTTTAGCGAGAGAGGGAAAAACTATGAAAGAATGAAAAATAGTTTTGAACGCCCCTTTTTGAATACTGTTTTGGATTGTCTATCTTATTCGAAATGGGTGTCAAATAACTTTTAAAAATAGGTTAGTATGATGTTTACAGCATATCCAAAGTTGGATGTCATCGGACTTATAAGATATAGAGTAAAGTTTACATTACAACTACTATGAGTTGCTATGTGACTAATAGTTGATGTGTATGATTATATAATTGTGTAGGGCACGTGAAGTGCAAATAACTGTAAGATGTTAAACTGTTATTGGTAAACAACGATCAAGGCAAGTCTTTCAGTTCCTATTTACTATGTGAATTTGATGATGAACTGTTTGAAATCTTTATTGCAAATAGCATGGTGTGTTATATTAATGTTGAAGGTATGAAATGTTAAAGTCAATTTATGACTACGTTGATTGAGTAATGAATGTTAATTGAGTAAGGAACTCAATCTTTATACTTGTTATATGAACTACATCATGTATGTTATGTTAGTCCAATGTTTATGAGATATATATCGAGCATGTTATTATGTGATATGTGATGCATGAAAACTGTTAGATTTTGTTGGGCTGTCGAGCTCCACCTTGCAAATAACCACTTTTACAAGTTAAAGATTTAAGGTAAAGTTATGTGCTACTTGAAAGATATGAATCAGATGTGATACTTGAAGATTTATATACTTTGGCTGAGTAATTATTATTTGAACCATATTTAAGGTTCCGAATAATGTATTAATGTTTAATTGTAATATCGTTTTGCGATGTAATCTCTTGTAGTATTAAAATGATACTGAGATATTTAGATGTAAAGGTTGAATGTTTTGGGAACGGGAATAGTTTGTAATAGAAAATTTTAATTATTCTGCAAATTTCAATGGGTGTATTATCGTTTAATGATGTAAAATTAGAGGTTGAATGTATTGTTAACGACAGAAGTCAAGAATTAAATTGTATGAATTTTGGGGTCATTACAACGCAAGTATACGTGATCAACAAGTAATATAATGATAAGTCAAGTATCGTTCCCACATAGACAAATATTTATTTTATTCTAACGATCACCAGATTTTTATTACTTCAATTTTATTAAACTAATCGAATTAATAATTAAAAATAATGAAAAACTAATAAAATAGAAATCAAAACAAATTAACACAACTAATTACCGCAAATTTTAATCAGATAATGGAGAATTAAGCCTACAACTTCACTTTAAGCTTCACTCAAATTATCACACTTCTTTTCAATTCAATGAACTATACAAGTTCATTAATCAAGAACACTAAAGTAGAATTAGCCATCTCTCAATACACTTACACCATATCAACTTAAATCCACAATTGATAGAATTAAGTCAAACACCCTAATTAACTAATTCACTATATCTCTATGTGAATTACAATGAAAGAAGATTTAAATTCCAAGTTCTTACACAATTACATGCGGTGCTAGGTATATCTCTATCTTAAACATACATCAAGAATTCCATCAAAACACAGAAATCATGAACACATGTTATTATGACTAAGTCTAGATTCACATCTCATCTCTCGAATCCATACAAATCCGCAAAGAATTGGTGATCAAGTAATTCATAAGTTAAGCACAAATCACAATAGATGAACTGAAAAGATAGCTTTATTGAACTAAAATCAAAGTATGATAATCATCATTCCACTTAAAGATCCATTGCAAGCTTAATAAGCAATTTAGTTCATAACTAATGAATTAAAAACCAAGTAGATTAAAGAATACATCATCCCAATTATAGAAACTGAATTAAAAGTACAAGAATAGTATAAAACACCCTTCTTTACACTCAGTTTTGAAATCTTCGTGATCTTACTCCTTCTGCTCCACTCCTCCAAGAATCTTCAGGAATTAGGGTTTCAAAATTGTAATTGATACTTGATTAACTGAATTCTGTCTTCATCACATAAGTCATTGTAAAAGCTGATAAAAACTTCCACAATCCGGTCCCAATTGAAGCTAACTCGTTCAGTCCACGCCTCCGCAATGTTAGAATCAAAGTAAAACTCTTCCATTCTGTCTGCGTATCCCCGCCCCGGCGGGTATTTAAGCCTATGAAACCCCCGCCCTGATGGGGTTCTAAGATGTTGTCTGCCATATGTGCCCCCACCTCGGCGGGGTAATTGCTTTTTGAAACACCCACCCTAGTGGGGTACCAAGCTACTATTTGCTGTTTTCTTGCTTTTCCATGTTGTTTTCCACCACATTGCCACTATTGTACCAAAGCTAACACGTAATGAAACCTACAAACAAAACAAACCCAAAACAAGTTAAATGAAACTAAAATAGACAGAATAAACATTGTTTAAGTCCAAATAGGAACCCGATTCGTAGGTATGAAATCCACTCATCAAACTCCCCAAAACTTAAACTGTGCTAGTCCTCGAGCACAACAATATGCAATGCAATGCAACTAACTAAATGCCTATGAATCCAGTAATAAGACAAAACTCTGTCTATTCACATGGTCTCAGAGATATCACATTAGACATGATAGTACATCATACCAAGATAAATCAATAACTTCTCAATCAATCACCAAATCTTAACCTGTTATAACTGATATAGTGCGTGTGTGCTCAACAACCATGCTAACTGATGTAAAGTTAAATAAAATACATAATAAACCTCTTTAAAGGAATCATACAACGTAAAGTTAAGAAATCCAAAAATAAGCAAGATCCAACTAAAATCAAACAGTTACCAAATTCAAAGGTCAAAATGGGATACTTTTGCTTTATTTATTCACATACAGGGGCTTTTTCGCTCTTTTTCCCGTTTTTCACTTTTTATTTTTCTCATGGCTGTGCAATGCCTAGTCCTCTTAGGCTTTTCAGTGCTACCTCTTAACGAACTTTAAACCAACGACTCCCAAACCGTCAGGCTTTAGGACACTAGGTGTAAAGACATCCCCTCGGGCGTACTTACTCAAGTAACAAAGGCCACAGAACTAGACTAACCACGATGTTTATTCATAATTTTTTTTCTTTTTCTTTTTTTATAGCTTATATCCCAAATTTTCCCCCAAACTTAGGTTTTTGTCTAATCTTAACCATCACTACCTATTTATGACTTTCTTTCATTTAAACTAGCATTATCCTTAAGAGTTCCATTATGTGTCAATTTAAACTCAATCAGTCAACATAGTTGTTTCTTAATGTGATATCTTGATTATACCAGTTTCAAACAAACAAAGATCTAATTAATGATAAGAAATCACATCAAAGCCTTAACAGTCAATACTCTGCTTATCTATGCAATTCCAAGCTCATCATTGGCCAAAACAGACTTTAACCCATCTAATAGCTGGAATCATGCAAATATGAACTAAATGCAACATAAAAATAGTAAACTAACAAATAATTTTGAGATTTTTCAAATTTTCAGGTTTTTTAGATATATGACTCACAAGAATAGAAACAGAAAACTATTCTACTAAATTAAACTAAAGATGCAACTAAATGAATACATACATAAACTATGGCATGAAAACTAAATGCAAACTAACATATGCAAACTAGACTAACAAACATAAACAAACCAACATAAACCTTAACAAATAACTAAACTAATACTAAAACTCCCTCAAACTTAACATACACAAGGTCTTCATTGTGAAAACACTGCATTCAAGTAAAAGAGGACTTTCGTATAGCATGCTAAGCATGTGGTGGTGGTGGTGGTGGTGGTGGTGGCTATGGCTATGGGATTAAAAACTGCTCCACATCAGAGTCAGATGGTAGATATTGTGGCAATGGCTCTGGAACTGGAAAATAGAATTGGTTTGCAATGGTTGGATTCAGTCTTTGCAATGCCTCAATCAATGAATCATGGTAATTATTCATCGTGTTGAACATGTGATCCTGCCTCGCTGTAATTCTTGTCATCGTTCTATCTGCTTCTTTATCCCCCATGTCCATATGCCTCTGTAAACTGCAGAATTGGGTACTAAACATATACTTGGTAGACATACTACCCCTCGCAGCTTCCTCCTCACCAGACACACCTCATCTGCTTTGAACTCGTCATCCTCATAGGTATCCTCTGCCTCCTCCTCCGGAGCATCAAGAAATACAAAACCTAAACCTCAAGGATGCAACTCCCCTCCAACCCAAACTGAATATCGAGCAATCATCCGGGAATCAAAAAGCTGGAGAGGCTGCTGTACGGGCTCATCGCCTGACCATCTAACCCCGAACTATCTACACAACCCACATATAAGTGACGAGTGTGGCAATCCTCTTAAGAAGGGCCCACATAAGCATTGCTGAATTGAGAAGCTGATGATGGAACCGATGTCTATATCAAAATCCTTCACTATAGCATAGAGGAGTAACACCTTTTCCTTGATAACTTCACTATTATGTGTCGAAGGAAATAGCTTCGCACACAGGAATGCATACCAAATTTTACCATATAAACTTAAATCTTTGCTCATGAAAAGTGTTCCACCCCTCTTCCTTTTCTTTTTTTTTTTTTTTGTTATTGATGGGTTTCCGGATCGCAACCCGACTAATCCCCCCACCCCGAACAAGGCTTTCGTGGGTTGTTTCGGGTCTAAGCCCGGCCCAGGTCCGTGGGCACACGAATTAAAGAATTCTCACACTTGAGGACCCCTCTTCCCTTTAGTCCATGTAGTGCCAGGTTTTGAAATTTTTGTGAGGATCTGGTTATAATTTGGATTGTTGTTTGTAAGCTGAGAATATTGACAACTTGATGGGGCTCGTACATTATAAAACTCATTTATTGCCTCAGGACTGAAAGACACTTGCTTTCCCCGCACAAACACCACGAATGTTGCTTTATCTTCGGCGTTGGCATAAAATTCTTTCACTACAGTAAGAACCGCCGGGTCTGGCTCATCTGTGAATACTTCCCAACCCTGTTCATGAATCTGTCTCTGCATTTGGCCATCAAACGTATCCAGCCTCAAGCCCCTTTCCGGTGTAAGTGCTTTAGGTGTGAGATAATCGTACTTGTCTGCCGCACTTGTACTAATAAATTTTCTCTTGTTGAAGTTGCGTGTTGGTGGCGATGAACCTTCGCTACATTGGCCCTTATCATGAGTTTTAGGAGCCATTCCAGACTAATACAATCAACCAAATCCCCCAAACTGTGTTCTTGGCAATTTCACAAACAATTGGTGTGCACCACTGATGAGTGGATTTTATATACACGAATCGATATTCATTTCAAGTTTAAATTCACAGTTATCTTCATGTTTTGTGTTTGTTTTCACTCGCTTCATGTTATTTTATGTGTAGGGTGGTCATGGATGAAAGTGGTGAAGAATGGCGGAGTTTTGGAGCAAAAGTGGAAAAACACATGAAAGCGAAGAAATCCTTTAGCAGTAGCCTAGCCCGCCGGGGCAGGCCTTTTCAAGCTTATACCCCCCTCCGGGGCGTGGGTCCCGAATCTGGAAAGTGACTTGCTGCTGTTCGAACTCTACTGCGACTTGGATTGTTGGTTTTTTGTTAGGCGCCTGGACTCTATAATAGCATATTTCGGCTAGAACAAAGAGGGGAGCTGAATATTATGTGGAAAACAACTAATCACACAACACAAGGAGCATATTATAAGAAAAATTCCAGGATTCAAGGCGAGCTTCGGAGGAGTAATTTTTAGAGATTATCGTGACGGTTGCAAATTGAGGTTACATGAAGGGGTTTTCATTATTCTTCTTCTATTTAGTTCTTTATTTGTAATCGAAAGGATGTTTTCAGTATATTATTCAGTGTTTAATTCATTCGTTATGAAGTAATTAAGCTTATTAGACTTGTGATGGATCTTTGGGGCTAAAACGATGATTATATAACTTTGATTTCCAATTCAATAATATATTCTCGGTTTATCTATGTTAATTCGAAGTGAATTTATGAATTGCCTGATCAACAATTCCTTGTGGATTTTGAATGGAATCGAGAGAGAGATTCAATTCTAGACCTAGTTAATATAGCATGTGTCATGAATTTTGTCAATAGCAGATTTTTTTGATTGTTAAGGTAGAGATATGCTTAACATCATATGTAATCTAATAGAGAACTTAAGCATAAACCTTCTTTAATTGCAGTTCACATAGAGATATAGTGAGTTGGTTGATTTAGGTGTTTAACGGATTTCTATCTTAATTGTGGATTGACGTTAATAAGGTATTAGTGCATCGAGAGGTGGCTAGTATTACTTTCGTGTTCTTGATTAATAAACTGGGATATTAAATTGAGTTGGAATAAAGGTTTACAAATCAGAGTGAAGCTCAGGGTGAAATCATAAGTCTAATTCTCCATTAATTGTTTGAAATTCCGGATTTTGATATTAGCGGTTGTTTTTGTGATAGTTTATTTATTTATTAATTTAGTTTTTATAATTTTAAACCATTGATTTGAGTAGTTTAATAGAATTAGGATTAATAGAAAATTGATAATTGTGAAGTTAAAATTCTTGATAATTTGTCCTCGTGGGAACGATACTTTATTCACTACTATATTACTTGTTAACCACGTACACTTGCGTGTTTTGTGCGTATTGATTTTACCCAACAAGTTTTTGGCGCCGTTGTCGGGGATATATTTAGCCGAGATTTTAAATTTTTTTACGATATCAGTTTAATTAGTCCAGTTTTACTTAAATAGTTTTTGTTTTTGTTTTTCCTATTTCAGGTTTTCGACATTGGTTTATACAAACACGATCTAAACATGCAGACTTACTTCCTTTTGAGGACGACATTGAAAGGAAATTTCAGAGGTTAAGTAAGTGGATTGAAAAAACGAGGAATAAATTCGAAAATTCTGATAAGGAGGAAACAATGGCTGCCGAAGACCAGAAAGCGTTGAGAGATTTTGCAACACCTAAGGTGACTAATCTGCAGTCGAGCATCACTAGGCCTTCAATAGCTGCGAATACTTTTGAAATCAAGCCTGGGACCATTCAGATGATGCAGAATTCAGTTCAGTTTGGGGGAACGACAAATGAATCCGAGTGAGCATTTAATCAATTCTCTGAAAATGTCCGACACGTTCAAGTACAGTGGGGTGTCGGATGTGGCAGTACAACTTTGTTTGTTCCCGTTCACTCTACGAGACAAGGCAAAGAGTTGGTTACATTCTCTACCACCGGGGTCGATTACTACGTGGGAAGACTTGGCTCAAAAATTTCTTGCCAAATTTTTCCCACCGGTGAAAACTGCTAAAATGAGGAATGACATTACGATGTTTGAGCAGTAGAATGGAGAGTCACTATATGAGGCATGTGAGCATTACAAGGAATTACTCAAAAAGTGCCCACATCATGGATTGCCCAAGTGGTTGCAAATGAACACCTTTTATAACGGACTGAATGGGAATGTCAGAACCAATATTGATGCGGCGTCGGGTGGTGCATTTATGGCTAAGAGTTACGAGGAAGCCTATAATTTGATCAAAACCATGGCGGCAAATAATTACCAGTGGCCCACAGCAAGAATGACACAGGCAAAGGCGACTGGGATTTTGGAATTAGATGGGGTGACAGCTATACAAGCATAGATTTCTGCATTATCCAAGAAGTTTGATACTATGACTGATAAGGTTGATACTATGACAGGGGCCCAAGTTCAGCAGGTTGCGGTAGTATGTGAATTGTGTACGGGTGATCACCCTTCAGATCAGTGCACAATTAATCCAACATCCGTCCAGTTCATCGGTAACTACAACAGAATTCCATAAAATACATACCAAAACACCTACAACCAGGGGAATAGGAACCACCCAAACCTCTCATGGAGAAATAAATAGCAAACTCAAGCTCCACGACAATCATATCCCCCTGGTTTTCAGAGTCACCAACAACTGGTTCAACATCAGGAAATGAAATTAGATTTCGAGGAAATGGTGTCGAAGTTCATAACTAGTGCTGAGGCAACAATAAAAAATCAAACAATGGTGATGAAAAGTCAAGAGATGTCGATCAAGAATTTGGAAAATCAGATTGGACAACAGGCGTTAGCAGTGAATAATAGACCCCAAGGAACATTACCTAGCGACACTGAGAGAAATCTGAAGGGTAGTCATGAGCAATGTCAAGCAGTTATGTTGAGAAGTGGAAAACATCTCGGGGGTAATAATGCAGAAAATTTAGCGACACCGGAGGAAAAAGTTGATGACAGTAACGTGGTGTAAGGAAACAAGGACGAGGAAATAATGGTAAACAATAAGCCAATTGTGTACCCTCCACCACCGTTTCAGCAGAGGGTTCAAAAACAGAAGTCAGATAAGCAGTTTGCAAGGTTTTTAGACGTGTTCAAAAAACTCCAGATTAACATCCCATTCGTTGAGGCCCTAGAGCAAATGCCGAGTTATGCGAAGTTTATGAAAGGAATTCTGTCAAGGAAAAAGAAATGGGAGGAATTTGAAATAGTGGCACTAACAGAGGAGTGTAGTGCGGTGTTACAGAAGAAGCTACCACCAGAACTTAAAGACCCGGGGAGCTTTACTATCCCATGCACGATCGAGAAAATGTCGTTTAACAAATGTCTATGTGATTTGGGGGCGAGTATGAACCTTATGCCATTTTCGGTATACACAGGATTGGGTTTGCCCGTGCCAAAGCCTACGAATATTTCATTGCAGTTGGCAGATAGGTCAGTCACATATCTGAGAGGCATAGTAGAGGATATTCTGGTGAAAGTGGATAAGTTTATATTCCCGGCAGACTTTATCATTCTGGATTTCGAGGAGGATAAGAACATACCGATTATCTTAGGGAGACCTTTCTTTGCTACGGGAAGGACACTCATAGACGTGCAAAAAGGAGAACTTACTATGAGAGTCCAAGATCAAGAAATCAAATTTAATGTGTTCAAGGCCATGAAATTCCCTATGGATGAAGAAGAATGTTTTCGGATGTATTTAATTGAGCAAATCATCAGTGAAGATATGAGCAAGAGTTTGGTCAACGATCCATTAGAAACAACCTTACTGGGGGATGAAGAAAAGGATGACCCAGAATTGGTGGAACTATTACAGATGCTAGACTCATTGCCACGGGTTAGCCGATTCAGAGCACCGTTTGAACCTTTGCACATCGAGGAGACAACTGCAGAAAAATTGAAACCGTCATTAGAGGAGCCACCGACATTGGAACTTAAGCCACTCCCTAAACATCTCAGGTATGCGTATTTAGGCAATTCAAATTCTTTACCTGTAATTATTTCTGCTGCACTTAACGAATTGTAGGAAGAAAAGTTGCTGAGGGTGCTTAAGGACTACAAATTAGCGATTGGATGGACGATTGCGGATATAAAGGGAATTAGCCCGTCATTTTGTATGCACAAGATTCTGATGGAGGATGATGCGAGACCATCGGTGGAGCATCAACGTCGACTTAACCCAATCATGAAGGAAGTGGTCAAGAAGGAAATTCTGAAATTATTGGATGCCGGTATTGATAAGTGGATTTTATATACACGAATCGATATTCATTTCAAGTTTAAATTCGTAGTTATCTTCATGTTTTGTGTTCATTTTTACTCGTTTTACGTTATTTTATGTGTAGGGTGGTCATGGATGCAAGTGGTGAGGAAAGGCGGTCTTTTTGGAGCAAAAGTGGAAAAAAGTTGAAGAAAGAAAAATTGAAGTCAAGGCCATGCCTCACGGGTGGGCTGTTTAGTTTTGCACCTTCGTAGGCGGGGGGTCCCGATTCTCGCAGAATCGTCCTATTCTGTTTTGACACGTAGAGCATAATTCGAGAGCAATTTCCAGGATTGAAGAGCAAACGTTGGAGGAGTAATTTTCAGAGATTGTCACGACGGTTGGGAATCAAGGCTACATGAAGGGGTTTTCATTATTCTTCTTCTCTTTAGTCTTATTTGTAATTGGAAGGATGTTTTCAACAAATTATTCAGTTTTTAATTCATTCGTTATGAACTAATTTACTTATTAGACTTGTGATGGATCTTTGGGCGAAACGATGATTCTATAACTTTGATTTCCAATTCAAGAATATATTTTCAGTTTATCTATGTTAATTTGAGCGTGAATTTATGAATTGCCTGATCAACAGTTCTTTGTGGATTTGAAAGGAATCGAGAGAGGAGATTCGAATCTAGACCTAGTTAATATAGCATGTGTCATTAATTTTGTCGATAACAAATTTTTGATTATTGTTAAGGTAGAGATACGCTTGACATCACATGTAATTGTATAGAGAGCTTAAACTTCAACCTTCTTTAATTGCAGTTCACATAGAGATATAGTGAGTTGGTTAATTTAGGTGTTTAACGGATTTCTATCTTAATTGTGGATTGATGTTAATACGATATTAGTGCATCGAGAGGTGGCTCTTACTACGTTCGTGTTCTTGATTAATAAATTGGGATATTAAATTGAGCTGGAATAAAGATTTGAAAATCAGAGTGAAGCTCAGGGTGAAATCATAAGTCTAATTCTCCATTAATTGTTTGAAATTCCGGATTTTGATATTGGTGACTGTTTTGTGATAGTTTACTTATTTATTAATTTAGTTTTTTTTATATAGATATAAAACCATTGAATTGATTAGTTTAATAAAATTAGGATTAATAGAAAATTGATAATTGTGAAGTTAGAATTTTTGCTAAGTTGTCTTCGTGGGAACGATACTTTATTCACTACTATATTACTTGTTGACCACGTACACTTGCGTGTTTTTGCGCGTATTGATTTTACCCAACAAGTTTTTAGCGCCGTTGCCGGGGACAATTTAGCCGAGATTTTAATTTTTTTTACAATATCAGTTTAATTAGTCCAGTTTTACTTAAACATTTTTATTTTGTTTTCTCTATTTCAGGTTTTCGACATTGGTTTATGCAAACACGATCTAAACATCCGGACTTGCTTCCTTTTGAGGACGACATTGACAGACGATTTCAAAAGTTGAGTAAGTGGATTGAGGAAACGAGGAATGAATTCAAAAATTCTGATAAGGAAGGAACGATGGCTGCCGAAGACTAGAAAGCGTTGAGGGATTTTGCCACACCTAGGGTGACTGATCTGCAGTCGAGAATTATTAGGCCTGCAATAGCTGCAAACACTTTTGAAATTAAGCCTGGGACCATTCAGATGATGCAGAACTCATATCAGTTTGGGGGAATGGCAAATGATGATCCGAATGAGCATTTAATCATTTTTCTGGAAATCTGCGACACATTCAAGTATAATGGGGGTGTCGGATGAGGCAGTAAGACTTCGCTTGTTCCCATTCACTTTACGGGACAAGGCGGAGAGTTGGTTACATTCTTTACCGCCGGGTTCGATCACTACGTGGGAGGATTTGGTTCAAAAGTTTCTTGCCAAATTTTTCCCACCGGCGAAGACTGCGAAAATGAGGAATGACATCACAATGTTTGAGCAGCAGAATGGGGAGTCACTATATGAGGCATGGGAGAGATACAAGGAATTACTCAGAAAGTGCCCACATCATGGATTTCCCAAGTGGTTACAAATGAACACCTTCTATAACGGGCTACATGGAAATGTCAGACCCAACATTGATGCGGCGTCGGGCGGTGCATTCATGGCTAAGAGTTACGAGGACGCATACAATTTGATAGAAACAATGGCGGCAAATAACTACCAAAGGCCTCTGAAAGAAGAATGACACAGCAAAGGCTACCGGATCTTGGAATTAGATGGAGTAACAGCTATACAAGCACAGCTTTCTGCACTATCCATGAAGTTTGATACGATGAATGAGAGGGTAAATACGATGACAGGGGCTCAAGTTCAACAAGTTCAGCAGGTTATGGTAGTATGTGAATTGTGTGCGGGTGATCATCCGACCGGATCGATCAAGCAGCAATAAATCCAAAGATCCGCTCAGCCCATAGCAACTACAATAGAATTCCGCAAAATACTTACCAAAACACCTACAACCAGGGGAATAGGAACCACCCAAACCTTTCATGGAGCAATAATCAACAAACTCAAGCTCCACGACCATCATATCTCCCTGGTTTTCATAGTCATCCACAACAGGTTCAACAGCAGGACAGGAAATCCGATGGGGAGGAAATATGGGCAAGGTACATGACTAGCAACGATTTGGCTATGAAGAACCAAGATATTTCTATCAAAAATATAGAGAATCAGATAGGTCAAATTGCGTTGGCATTGAATAATAGACCACAAGGAACATTACCTAGCGACACCGAGAGAAATCCTAAGGGTAATCAGGAGCAATGTCAAGCAGTTACGTTGAGAAGTGGAAAACATCTCGGTGGGAATAGTACAGAAAATTCAGCAACACCGAAGGAAAAGGGTGATGACAGTAACGCAGTGGAGGGTAACAAAACCGAGGAAATAAAGTAAAACAGTGAGCCGGTTGTTTTTCCTCCACCGCCGTTTCAGTAGAGGGTCCAAAAATAGAAATCAGATAAGCAGTTCGCAAAGTTTTTAGACACGTTCAAGAAACTCCAGATTAACATCCCATTCGCAGAGGCCCTAGAGCAAATGCCGAGTTATGCGAAGTTTATGAAATGAATTCTGTCTAGGAAAAAGAAATGGGAAGAATTCGAAACGGTGGCACTAACAGAGGAGTGTAGTGCGGTGTTACAGAAGAAGCTTCCACCAAAACTCAAAGACCCAGGGAGCTTTACTATCCCGTGCACGATCGGGAAAATTTCATTGAACAAATGTTTATGTTATTTGGGGGTGAGTATAAACCTGATGCCATTATCAGTATATTCAGAATTGGGTTTGCCCGCGCCAAAGCCTACAAATATTTCATTGTAGTTGGCGGACAGGTCAGTCACATATCTGAGAGGCATTGTAGAGGACATTCTGGTCAAAGTAGATAAGTTTATATTCCCTGCGGACTATATCATTCTGGATTTCGATGAAGATAAGAACATCCCGATCATCCTAGGGAGACCTGTCTTAGCCACGGGAAGGACACTCACAGACGTGCAAAAAGGAGAACTTACTATGAGAGTCCAAGACCAAGAAATTAATTCAATGTATTCAAGGCCATGAAATATCCTACGGACGAGGAAGAGTAAGAGTGTTTTCGAATGGATTTAATTATGCAAATTACCAGCGAAGATATGAGCAAGAGTTTGATCAACGATCCGTTAAAAAAAACTTTAATGGGGGATGAAGAAAAAGACGACCTGGAATTTGTTGACTTATTACAGATGCTAGACTCGTTGCCACGAGTTAGCCGATTCAGAGCACCGGTTGAACCTCTGCACACCGAGGAGACAGTTGCAGAAAAATTGAAACCATCATTGGAGGAGCCACCAACATTGGAACTTAAGCCACTCCCTAAACATCTCAGGTATGCGTATTTAGGCAATTCAAATTCTTTACCAGTAATTATTTCTGCTGCACTTAACGAATTGCAGGAAGAAAAGTAGCTGAGGGTGCTTAGGGATCATAAATTAGCAATTGGATGGACGATTGCGAATATAAAAGGCATTAGCCCATCATTTTGCATGCACAATATTCTGATGGAGGATGATGCAAGTCCATCGGTGGAGCATCAACGTCGACTTAACCCAATCATGAAGGAAGTGGTCAAGAAGGAAATTCTAAAATTATTGGATGCTGGTGTCATATATCCAATTTCTGACAGTAAATGGGTAAGTTCGATTCATTGTGTGCCTAAAAAAGGGGGAATGACGGTGATACATAATGAGGACAACGAGTTAATTCCAACAAGGACAGTAACAGGGTGGAGGGTGTGCATCGATTATAGGAGATTGAATAAGGCAACCCGAAAGGATCATTTCCCGCTACCTTTTATTGATCAAATGTTAGACAGGTTAGCGGGACATAAGTTTTTCTATTTATTGGATGGATACTCGGGAGATAATCAGATCGCCATTGCTCCTGAGGATCAAGAGAAGACAACATTTACATGCCCTTACGACACATTTGCGTTTTAGAGGATGTCGTTCGGGCTATGCAACGCACCCGCAACTTTCCAACGGTGTATTATGGCTATTTTTTCAGATATGGTGGATAAGAAAGTTGAAGTCTTCATGGACGATTTCTCGGTCTATGGAGACAATTTTGACACTTGCCTATAGAATCTGGTCATGGTATTGCAGCGATGTAAGGATACAAACCTCATACTAAATTGGGAAAAATGCCACTTCATGGTTGAAGATGGCATAATTTTGGGCCATATGGTGTCGACTCAAGGATTGGAGGTGGACAAAGCAAAGTTGGATACGATCGAGAAACTACCTCCACCGAGCTCAGTTAAGGGTATTCGAAGTTTTCTGGGGCATGCTGGGTTCTACAGGAGGTTCATAAAAGACTTCTCTAAGATTCCAAAACCTCTATGCAGTCTTTTAGAGAAGGATGTTATTTTGAGCTTTACTGCGGAATGCAAGTCCGAATTTGAATTGTTGAAGAAGAAATAACTACAGCCCCCATGATAGTCGCACCGGACTGGAAAATGCCATTCAAACTTATGTGTGATGCGAGCGACTATGCGGTTGAAATGCTTTTGGGCCAAGGATTTAGACAAGGTGTTTCACGCCATATACTATGCAAGCAAAATACTCACAGAGACTCAAATGAACTACACTACCACAGAAAAGGAATTGCTTGCAGTGGTGTATACGTTCGACAAATTTCGGGCATACTTGATCGGGACTAAAGTGATAGTCTACACAGACCATTCGGCGATTCGGTACCTAATAGCGAAAAAAGATGCTAAGCCACGCCTTATCCGATGGATTCTCCTACTTCAAGGGTTTGATATAGAAATTAAAGATAGAAAGGGGACAGAGAATCAAGTTGCCGACCATTTATCAAGGCTAAAAAATCCGGAGAAAAAGGATGAAGATAGATGCGCGATCAACGAGTCATTCCCGGATGAGCAACTATTTGGGTTAAATACAGAATTTTCGTGGTATCCAGATTTTGCAAACTTTGTGGTAAGAAAAATGCTTCCCCCGGATCTTACACGACAACAGAAAAAGAAGTTTCTTCATGACGTCAAGTGGTATATTTGGGATGAGCCATATCTATTCAAGTAGTGCGCTGATAAGATGATTCGATGATGTATCCCCTACAGTGAAGTTCATAACATACTACAAGAATGCCACTCATCGGCATATGGTGGACATTATGGGAGTGAGCGCACCGCGACAAAAGTGCTTCAATCTAGGTTTTATTGGCCAACATTGTTCAAAGACGCCCACCAATTTGTGAAAACATGTAATAGATGCCAAAGGGTGGGGAACATATCTAAACGGAATGAGATGCCCCTACAAACAAGTCTTGAAGTAGAAATCTTTGATGTATGGGGCATCGATATCATGGGACCATTCCCTTCATCTTTGAGCAATCAGTATATTTTACTAGCGGTGGACTACGTCTCGAAATGGGTTGAAGCTGTAGCATTACCATTGAACGATGCCAAGGTGGTCCTCAAATTCCTTCAGAAAAACATTTTCACGAGGTTTGGCACGCCAAGAGCAATAATTAGTGATGAAGGTAGTCACTTCTGCAATAAGTTGTTTACAGTTCTTTTGACTAAGTATGGGGTAAACCACAAGGTGGCTACAACGTATCACCCTCAAACTAATGGGCAAGCCGAGGTATTGAACAGAGAAGTTAAGAGGATATTGGAAAAAGTCATAAATCCGCATCGGAAAGAATGGTCACTTCGGTTGGATGACGCATTATGGGCGTACCGGACTGCATACAAAACACCAATCGAGATGTCACCTTATCAACTCTTGTACGGAAAGGCATGTCACTTACCGGTGGAGCTACAACACAAGGCCTATTGGGCAATACAGAAATTGAATTTTGATCAAGTCGCGATAGGAGAAAAGAGGCTACTCCAACTAAATGAGCTTGACGAATTCCGCCTCCAAGCCTATGAGAACGCCAAGCTATACAAAGAAAAGGTTAAAAGATGACATGACCAGAAAATTGTGCAACGAACATTCGAGCCGGGTCAAGCAGTCCTCTTGTTCAACTCACGGCTGCGATTGTTCCCTGGAAAGCTTAAGTCGAGATGGTCGGGACCATTTACTATAAAACGCATATTTCCTCACGGCGCCATTGAACTCTACAGTCATAATCTATTAGAGACGTTCAAGGTCAATGGGCAACGGATAAAGCATTACTGGGGTGGCGAGTCGAACTTGGACGCAATTTACATTACCCTTTGCCGATACATAAAGAAAGGAGGAGTAGTCAAATGAATGACTTAAAATCAAGCGCTAATTGGGAGGCAACCCAAATTTTCTTTATTTTTCATAGTTCATGTTTAATTTGTTAGGATGTAGTTTATTAAGCAGTAGTTAGGTCTTATCAAGTGTAAGTTTTGCTAAAAAACTCTGAAAAGTACTCAAAATCTCAATGAAACTCCAAGTCATCATTAATCTAACATATTGCATGTTTTTAGTTTCAGGAGAGGTCCAACGTGAGTAAGAGCAACAACGACTAAGAAATGGAGGAAAATCGGAGAATTTTGCATCTCAAAAATTTTTGCCAAAATTTGAAGACAGTGGGCATGCCCTCCGGCTAGAGGCGTCTTTATTTAGCACCTCACCAGTAAGGTGGGTCCCAATCTGAAGCGAGACATTCCTATTTTAAACGCACGCCCCTTCCTCCTCTCCCTCACACATACACCTGGTGCCATCTCTATTTTCTCTCCTAAACACAACCCATATTGCCTTCTCATAGTAACTTCTTCATCCCATTACCTACATCAAAATTACCCACTACTACCACTACCTAAATCCATTACACCCACCTTCTACCCCATGAATTTCCACATAGCCTCCATCACGTCCACCTCTTCCTCTCCCCCACATCACTCCTATATAAACCCTACCTCATACTTCCCATATTCAACACCATTAAACTCGAATTCTTCAAGAAATTGGGAAACACACACTTGAGAGTAAGTTGCGTTCGTGTCAAGTCTTCATCTTTTCTCAACTCCATAGAACCAACCTAAGTTTAGGGGATCCGAACGAGCTGTGCACGCCAAGTGTTTGACAAATTGACTGAACCAAGTTTTCGGGAAAGGTAGTGTTTACTAGCAAGAGTTTACCGCTGAAATCCAATGGCTTCTCAACCGACATCCAAACGCCAACGGGGGGGCAAGTTTAAGCGCCGCTCCACCGCCACCAACATATGACCAACGAAAATTTGTGAGTACCGCCGCCGTCGATCGGTATAAGTGTATGCTAACCAAGGCACTTACGCCAGAGCGGGGATTGGCCCCCGAGGGGAATGATGGGGAGATGATGTCTCAAATTTACCAAAAGGGGTGGCTTCACTTCACTGAACACCCGCTACCCGCCATTGTTAACATTGTCAAGGAATTCTATGCAAACGCCGAAGATAAAGCTCCTTTCAAAGCATTTGTGCTGCACAATAAAGCAGCACGTCGGGAAATGCGACGATTGGCGATGCGAAAAGATCACATGTTTGATGCTATGAACGAATCTTTCACCTCACTCAATACAACACTCCAAAACTTCAACCCGGCGGCACACTTTCCAAATCAACAACCCGGACCATTACCTCACTTTCCTCCAAGTGATTCCGATGAAGAAGAGCACCAACCACCTCCCCAGACTTAGACGATTCCAGGGAAGTCCTCATGCACCTTATGTTGTTGTTATCCAATGAGGACATTGTGTTATTTAAGTTTGGGGGATTTATTATTTATTTGTTTAGTCGCATGCATTTTGTTATTTTAGTTTTGCATAGTAGATTAGGCATTTGCATAGTAATCTAGGATTTTGCATTTTTGTCAATTCAAATTAAAAATAATAATAATAAAATAGTTAAATATTGTGTTTGCATATGTCCAACGGGGTTGCATTTTTCATGTTATTTGTGGGCCAATGATGAGATTCTGAACAAGTTAACCACTACAGTTTTGATTATTAGAACTATGAGGCAATTTCTATTATAAATCGATTCTTGGACTTGTTTGAAACTGTTATAAAAAGGTTAGCACTAATAACATCTTTTGTCGAATTTATCACCAAATTGATACATAAATAGTTTCTAAAGGATAATGCTAGGGTGAACCAGAAAACGACAAGGATAGGCAGTAAAGGCTTAAATTAGGCAAGAACCTAAGTTTGGGGGAGTATACGTGGGGTATATAAGCTTTAAAAAAAAAAATTAAAAAAAAGTATGATGAAACATGTTTAGTCTTGTGGTGGGTTGAGGAGAAACACTCCCCATAAACACAAGCGTGAGATGAAGCGTAAAACACACTCACCAACCATTTAAAAAAAAAAGAATAATGACGGGAAAAGAGAAAAAAGCCCCCGTTTAAAAAAAAAAGAAGAAAGCATAAGTATCCTGCACGTACCCTTGAATGTGGTTTCATTTAATTTTAGTTGAGTTGTGCCTATCTTTGAAATTTTTAATCTTGCACTATATGATTCCTTCTAAGAAGTTGCTTATGTATTGAATTTGGGTCCGTATCAGTTATCTTAGATGTTGATCACACACGCACGCTATACCAGTGATAAGTGTTAAAGATTTGAGAATTAATATGAAATTATGGATTAGTTTTTGTGATTCATATTGTAAGGTTGCTTGTTTTCTCTGAGGCCGACGAGATAAGTTAGTTTTTGCAATATTGTTGGACTCTTAGGCATTTAGATTTGCATTTCAGTGCATTGCATAACATGTAGTTTGTTTTGCGCTCGAGGACTAGTATAATTTAAGTTTGGGGATTTTGATGAGTGGATTTTATATACACGAATCAATATTCATTTCAAGTTTAAATTCACAGTTATCTTCATGTTTTGTGTTTGTTTTCACTCGTTTCATGTTATTTTATGTGTAGGGTGGTCATGGATGCAAGTGGTGAAAAATGGCAGAGTTTTGGATCAAAAGTGGAAAAACTCATCAAAGCGGAGAAATCCTTTAGCGAGAGCCTTAGCCATCACGGGGCTGGGTCCCAACCGCAAGTGACTTGTCATTGCTCAACTCTGCTGCGACTTGGATTGTTGGTTTTTTGTTAGGCGCCTGGACTCTATAATAGCAGATTTCGGCTAGAACAAAGAGGGGAGCAGAATATTACGTAGAAAACAACTAATCACACTACAAGGAGCATATTACAAGAAAAATTCCAGGATTCAAGGCGAGCTTCGGAGGAGTAATTTTCAGAGATTATCGTGACGGTGGCAAATCAAGGCTACGTGAAGGGGTTTTCATTATTCTTCTTCTATTTAGTTCTTTATTTGTAATCAAAAGGATGTTTTCAGTATATTATTCAGTGTTTAATTCGTTCGTTATGAACTAATTCGCTTATTAGACTTGTGATGGATCTTTGGGCGAAATGATGATTATATAACTTTGATTCCCAATTCAATAATATATTCTCAGTTTATCTATGTTAATTCGAGTGTGAATTTATGAATTTCCTGATCAACAATTCCTTGTGGATTTGAATGGAATCGAGAGAGGAGATTCAATTCTAGACCTAGTTAATATAACATGTGTCATGAATTTTGTCAATAGCAGATTTTTGATTATTGTTAAGGTAGAGATATGTTTAACATCATATGTAATCGAATAGAGAACTTAAGATTAAACCTTCTTTAATTGCAGTTCACATAGAGATATAGTGAGTTTGTTGATTTAGGTGTTTAACGGATTTCTATCTTAATTGTGGATTGACGTTAATATGGTATTAGTGCATCGAGAGGTCGCTAGTATTACTTTCGTGTTCTTGATTAATAAATTGGGATATTAAATTGAGTTGGAATAAAGGTTTACAAATCAGAGTGAAGCTTAGGGTGAAATCATAAGTCTAATTCTCCATTAATTGTTTGAAATTCCGAATTTTGATATTAGCGGTTGTTTTTGTGATTGTTTATTTATTTATTAATTTAGTTTTTATAATTATAAACCATTTATTTGAGTAGTTTAATAGAATTAGTATTAATAGAAAATTGATAATTGTGAAGTTAAAATTCTTGATAATTTGTCCTCGTGGGAACGATACTTTATTCATTACTATATTACTTGTTGACCACGTACACTTGCGTGTTTTGCGCGTACTGATTTTACCCAACAACCACCACTCACAATACCCAAATTTGAAAACTGTAACACCCCTATATCTATACTCCCATGGTATCCGATATGGTGCTTACAACAAATTCATATAATGCATTTAAATCTATACACCCATGGTATCTGAGTATAATATTACATTAAATATAGGGACTAACAGATATAATTCCCATAGATCCAAGATTCACAGTATCCCATAACAGATGATAATTCTCAAGAGAACTATTACTGTGTTTGGATACCCTCACTTGGATATATGAACTGTATCTGTGACTAGGGTCTATCTATCTAAAATTCAGAGTATCAGTAATAACATGAACAATCCATATTACTAATACCCTCACCTAGATGTATAGTCTATGCCAATCGAATTTATATTATCGTATCTATAGTAACTATCTATCTGAAATCCAGACTATCAATAACAACATGAACAGTCCATGCTATTAATACCCTCACTCAGATAAATAGTTCCCAGGGATCTCAACTAGATTCGAAGAATTCTAACTTTACATCTATATATGTAAGAAAACACAGTTGCAGAAATAAAAGATGTTATATATATCATAATATTAAGATTCTATTACATGATTCTCATAACGAGTTTCTTATTACAAGGTATTCAAAATAGACAAGAATATAATCTAATCTAAGTAGGGACGCTTCCCTTTATCTACTCCAGATGTTCCAAGGTTACCATCTAAAGCTACAAAGGGAATATTTTGCAAGGGTGAGCTATGACATGCTCAGCAAATTTTGTATTTATAACAATATATGATTTGAAGAAATATAACAATTCAAATTTTGACTGATAGTTGTTACCATTTCACTATGGATTTATATTTTTGTCAGTCACACAGACTTAGAAATTTTGTTTAGATATGAGATAGGGGATCAGCCCATTCAACATCTTAGGAGTATGCATCTCATCCTACTAGTGCTCACATGCACTCAAATAAGTGTCAATATATTATCGACCGAATGATCCCATATGGGATACCCAACTTTAGAATAGGATGTCTTACCAAACAATTTGGTTTGACACAACAATTTAAGCTTAACAATTAATATGAATAAACAATTCATTTCTTAGTTATGCTGCAGCTAGAGCAATAACCTTTCAACAAAAGGTAATTCAATTGTAGGTGTAGTATTATTATATCAACAGCATATCAAGATAAAAATCTTGTTCAATGAATAAATATGGTTTAAAAAATTTGCATAAGTAAGTTAAGGTTTAAGAAGAACTTGCCTAAGCATAGATCAGTCAAGTTATGCTACTCAATTCGTTTAATAAATACCTACGATGTTCATATATATAAATCTAACACGTTAGTATTGACAACAATACTTAAATATATCATTTATATAAGATTGGGTTAGATTCGATAAGGTTTTGGTGTTAAATATTTTTACCGAATACTAAATAAGTTGATATATGAACTAAATTTTATTTATAAATTTTATTATATTTTTAGATAATTTATATATTCATTATAATAATTTTTAGAAATTTTAAAGTATTTTTAAAACATTTATTTATCCTTTAAATGATTTTTAAATCATTTATTTCTATTTTAGGTAATTAATATTTACTTAAAATTTTACAAAAACATTATTTATTATTTTTAAATAATTTATAACCATTTATTATGATTTTTATATCATTAATATTATTTTTCAATAGTTATTTAGTATTTATAAATAATAATTCTAATTACTTTATTATTAAGTTAATTATTAATAATATCCAAATAAAATAAAATATTTATTGAATTTATGTAAAAATATCAGATATTAATTATATTTATTTAATATAATTTTTAAAATTGTTTTTGTATTTATTTATATTTATTTACTAATTATTTCTAATTTTTTATAATTTAATTTTTAGAAAAACAATTTATGTTTGTCGCTAAAGCCCTTCAGTGACAGAAAGTGTCGCTGTAGGTGTTCTCGAGTTTCTGGGCAACAGTTCGGTCATGCTAGAGGGACTAGTTTGACCATGGTTTATCTAGCTATGGTTTACGTTTTTGGGTTCAATCAAGTATTGATGTTATAGTACTCTTACAGTAGTACAACATGAACCAAATTTCAGGCTTTAACCTACATATAACAGGAAGTTATAGAGGCTCAAAGTCACTGTCAGAGCTGTTCTTGAGCTTTTGGGCAACCCAGAACAGTGGTCATGGCCGATCAACGGTTTTGTGGCTTCAATATCTTTGATTATGTGTATTGGATGTGTGTTGTGTTTGTTGTAGCATGTAGTATATATGTCAGGGTATATATATATAACATTAACATGAACAAGTCATAATCTAAGGCTTCTAATTATGTTGGTCAAAGTATAGCCAACCGTTGTTCTTCGTGTTCTTCAGTTTTTTGGGCAGCCCAGAAAACTTGGTCATGTTTGGTCAACAGATTTTGACCATTAATTTCAGTAATCCTATGAGTTTTTTATGTAATTTAAGATCATAGATATGTAGTACATATCTCAGGGTGCTAATCTAAAACAAAACATTACAAAAACAACAAACAAAAAGCGATCAAAAAGGTTGGTCAAAGTAGCCGGTTCGACTGTTCTTGAGTTTTCTGGGTAACCCAGAAAATTGTAATCCGTGAACGGTCAATGCACTTTGACCACTTATAACTTGAAATCTATGGTTCTGATGAACTTGTTTTTTTTCAGATTAAAGACCTACTAACAGGCTACAAGTAACATATAATTAACAGACCTAAACATAAACACACTTGAATCTACAAGCCTTGACATTCGGCTGTCAGACTTGGTTTTCAAAATTTCTAGATTTCTAAAAACACTTAATTAAGGCATCTAGATGTTATGAAAACGTGTTCTACCAATCTAACATACTTTCTAACATACTAATACATATTTCTAAACATCTAAACAACAAAATTAACAAAGGATCAAAGATCTAGCTATGAATTAGGGTTTTCACCATTCTTACTTGATTTTGATTTCTCGCTACTGAATTTGATGCTGCTATCACCCAGGCTTGATTTGGTATTTTTATAAGAGTGTATAAGCTTAGAGATTTCATAGGTTTGGCCAGAGGATGTGTTGCTATTTATAGACTTAAGCAACTTAGGTTTTTTAGTCTTTTTCACCTACTTGTCTATCTAAATATCTAATGCTAAGTTACTTGTACTGCTTAGGGTTTGTTATCAGCTCATGTGCAGCCTTGGAACTTGGTTGGGTGACTCCTAACCTACTTGTAAGCTAGTTAGGTTAGTTTAGTAGCTTAATTTTTCCCTAATCCTCACTAATCTTGATTAGGGTTTTGTTTTTAATGATTAGGATTGTTAAATGATGTTTATTAGTACATAATTGAAGTTTACTAACCATGATTAGGTGTTAAGATAATCTAATTAGGGTTAAATTAGCTAATTAGGGTTAGGTTTACAAATTAGGGTTAGTGTTTTGCTGATTAGGGTTAGGGTTTGTTAATCGAGGGTTGCTAACCTAGATGTCTCACTAACCTAATAAGCATGACAAAGCAACTTGTCAAAACAAATATACCGAAAAGTCCATTTTTGGAAGAAAATTTTTAAGCACGAGGTGTCAATTAGCACGACATTTTTTGGACAAAATTTTATTTAATCAAATTTGTTAAACATAGTATGAATTAACATATAACACATTCAGAACGGAGAAATTTTATTGATATAACTGGATTTTACATAACCAAATCTTTTTAGGGTTTTGGGTTTTTACATTCATCCCCACTAATAAGAATTACGTTCTTGAAATTTCAGTACAAGTTAAGTAAATAATTGAGGATAATTCTCTTGCATTTTCTCTTCGAGCTCCCATGTAGCTTCTTCAACGTTCTGATTTCTCCAGATCACTTTAACTGATGCTATCACTTTATTTCTCAGGACTTGCTCTTTACGATCGATCGACGATCTGCACAGGTTCTTCTACATAAAAAAGATCTTCTTCTATTTGGATTGGCTCATAATTTATAACGTGTTTATAATTAAGTTTATATGGTCGTAAAACGAACACATAAAACACATTATGGATATGATTCAACTCAGGAGGTAGTGCTATTTCATAAGCAACTTCACCAATCCTTCTCAAAATTTCAAAAGGTCCAATGAATCTCGGACTTAGTTTTCCTTTCTTGCCAAAACGTATTTTGCCCTTCCAAGGAGATACCTTTAAGAATACGTGGCTTCCTACGTTAAAGTTTCGTTGTTGACGATGTGGATCAGCGTATTTTCTTTGTTGATCTTTAGATGCTTGTAATCGTTGACGTATAATTCTGATGGTTTCAGTAGTTTGTTGAATTATTTCAGGTCCTAGCATTTGTCTTTCCCCGAATTCATCCCAACATAAAGGTGTTCTACACTTCCTTCCATATAAGGCCTTATAGGGTGGCATACCTATGCTAGCATGATAACTATTGTTATAGGCAAATTCGACTAAAGGTAACTGATCTTCCCAACTTCCTTTGAAGTCTATGATACATGTTCTCAACATATCCTCTAATATTTGTATGGTTCTCTCACTCTGTCCATCTGTCTGAGGATGATAAGTTGTACTTAATCTTAATTGTGTTCCTAAATGTTTCTGAAGGCTTTTCCAAAAAATTGAAGTAAAACGTGGATCTCAATATGATACTATGGAAACAGGTACTCCATGCCTAGAGATAATTTCATTGATGTACAGTTTAGCAAGGTGATCCAAGTTATTAGTAATTTAATAGGTAAAAAGTGAGCTAATTTAGTTAAACGGTCAACTATTACCCAAATGGCGTTATGGCCCTTTTGTGTAGCTGGAAGACCAACAACAAAATCCATGGTTATATGTTCCCACTTCCACTCAGGAATCGGTAAGGGTTGAAGTAAACCACTTTGGCTTTTGATGCTCAAATTTTTAACCCTTTGACACGTGAGACATTTACTTACCCATTCAGCTATTTCTCTTTTCATATTCGACCACCAAAAGTGTCGACTTAAATCCTTGTACATTTTAGTACTGCCAGGATGTATGGCAAATTTAGAATTAAGAGCTTCGTTTAAGATTTCATCTTTTAAAGCTTGATTTAACGGAACCCAGATTCTATCTTCATATCTTATTATTCCATCCTTATCTATTCTGAATTTGTTATACTTGTCATGAGTTATATTGGAATTATACTTTTGACATTTTTCATCTCTTTCCTGTATCCCTTTGACTTTGTTAAGTAGAGATGAAACTCCCTGTAAAATGTATAATTTTTGGGTAGAGGTAGTTGGACATTCCACCTCAATTTTTAAATTTTCAAAGTCTTTTATTAACCTATCATTAGTGGTTAAAACATACAATTTTTCATGATTCTTTCTACTTAACGCATCAGCTACTATAAGATTTCATAGTCAAAATCCTTTATCAGTTCTAACCATCTTCAGATCTTAACTTTAATTCCTTTTGTGTAAAAATATATTTTAGACTTTTATGATCTGTATATATCTCGCACTTCTCCCCGTATAAGTAATGTCTCCAAATTTTTAGAGCAAAAACTACCGTGGCTAACTTTAGGTCATGAGTACGATATCTCTTCTCATAATCTTTGAGTTGTCGTGATGCATAAGCAATCACTTTCCCATGTTGCATCAACACACACCCTAAACCTATGTGTGATGCATCACTAAAAACTACAAGGCCTCCTGTATTATCTGGTAAGGACAATACTGGAGCCATGCTCAGTCGCTTCTTCAACTCTTGGAAGCTCTCTTCACATTTATCTGTCCAGACGTATTTTATCGTCTTTCGAGTTAAATTTGTTAATGGGGTTGCTATTTTTGAAAAATCTTATATAAACCGTCGATAATAACCCGCTAAACCGAGAAAACTTCGTACTTCTATTGGAGTTGTTGGTTGTTCCCAATTCACAACCGTTTCGATCTTAGTCGGATCTACAGATATTCCATTCTTGTTCTTATCTTCTTCAAAATCTAACACCACAAAATCAGCTGGAAAGATCAATGTATCAACTTTTACCAACACATCTTGTAAGACCACGAATTTTATGAAATAAAAGTATTCAAATTTTTCTATTTAGTAAATAGTTAAATTGATAAAATTTTAAAGTTATGGGTGAAATGTGCAAATTTTTCAAAATAAGCAAGTGGTTATAAAATATTCATTGTTGTCGGGGAATATTCGTTTGGTCGTGGAATATTCTTGTGGTCGGGGAATATTCGTACGATGGCGCAACCATTTGTGGGCCCCATAACAGAATAACTGTCAGATAAAGAAAATGACAAAGTTAAGTTTTTATAAATAATGGCGTAATCGTTATCATTAACACTGTTGGAATACCCGGTGGGTAAAGTAAAGTAATAAGCGTTGTTGCACAGTAGCACACAGTATTGCACAATATTTTTGAATTATTGAGTCTTACTTAAGAAGGCACTAATCAATAATTGTTATAGTAATTAATGTTCAATATTTTATTTTATTGATTCAATAATTGCTACGTTGATATTTTATATTATTGTTGTGCAATAATTGTCACTACACAGTATCTCCATTATCAGATCAATAATTCATATTATTTGAATAATATTGTTAGACATCATTATTGACAATGTCTAAGGAAGTTCTGTCTAGGAAAGGGGTTTGGTCACCTAATTGCGCGCCAATAAGGAGAAATCTTTATCGGAAAGCCCCCTCTTTCTTGGGAACGACCTGGTTGTCATAATTGTAATTCTGTAATATTATTTGTGAATAATTAATTATTGATAATATGATGAGGAAATATTTATTTTATGTGGATATAAATGATGGATATATTTATTGTGGATATAAATGAAGGAATTAATGTTGAGGTATTTTATTTGTATTTTGTCGAAATGAGGAACGAAATTTGGAGATTTTCAGAAAGAGTAGTTTATTACTTGATTTTGTAAAATCCATAACTCTTTGTGTATAATGAATTAGGAGATGAGCCATATATCAAAAGAAAGCCCTGGAAGTAAGCTAATCGTAGAAATTTGAATCACCCAAAAATTCATTATGGATTTTTCATGGTGACTGTTTGTAGGAAACTGGTCCGAAGGACTCATAATCCGAAAAATCAGTGTTCTTGAGATATATTGCGTGAATTATAATTTTTAATCTGACCGTTAGATCGTTGTGATTTTTGGATATTTTATACATATATAAGTTGAGTATATGTCCATAAATTTTGAACCGTTAAAAATTAACGTATGATTTATTATGAATTTTAAGAGGTGACTGATTCGGAAATTATGTTTATAAATGATTTTTAGTAGAAAATTCTAGAATGAGTGGGCCCCACCTTTGGTTGGTGAAGAAATGTGCTCAAATTTTATTTCAAAAGTGATGGGTGGGAATAGTAGTAGGTAAAGCCATCAGGTAGCAGGTCAAGTCTGCTTCGGCGTTCTAATAATTTCCTATAAATAAGGTGCTGAGTTAGAATTGAAAATCACACCAGAAACAAGTTTTCTCTCTTTCTCTCTCTATATTATCGAGCGTATTTTTGTGAGTATTTAGATAATTTGAGAGTTGATATTCAGTGCAAGTTTCCTTCAGCGTCATATTCGATATTCCAAATGAATCTTCGCTTTTTTGAGGTAAGGGATATTGTCATTATTATATTAAGGGATTTTAAGGGATTGTAAGGGATGTTGTTTTTTTCCGTAATGATGTTATTTTCTTCAATATTATTATGGCGAAATATTGGTATGGATTTTATTGTGGAATTTCTACCTTTTTCATGTCGGGGTTACTTTTCACGTATACGACACTATTCACGTATACAGCACTATTCATGTATATGACACTATTTACGTATATGACATTATTTACGTATACGGTACTATATACGAATACGAGTTACTATTCATGAGTTACTATTCACGAGTTACTATTCACGAGTACTATTCACGACAAAATTGGTTTCTTTTTCTGACCAAATTATCGTTGATTTATGAATTTTACTTTTGAAATTAAATGCAGTTGTTGATCATATTGTTTTTATTATCATATATAACATTTTTATAATTCTGGTGATGAAACTTTTCTTTGACTTGAGTGTAAAGATGGATAGATTATTAGTATGATCGTGACTATGGGTTCTCTTTGGCTAGTAGTGCAAAGTTGAATTATTGACTGGTATGATCATGACCATTGAATTTATAATTGAATATCTTTAGCTTAAGTGCAAAGGTGAATTGATCAACATGGTTATAATTATTGTTTATATAAATTCTGAAATGATTATATATTTCTTTGAGATGTTAATATCTTTGGCCTGTAGTGCAAAGATGACCTGTTGTTGAATATCTTTGGCCTGTAAGTGCAAAGATGACCTGTTGTTTAATATCTTTGGCATGTAGTACAAAGATGACCTGTTGTTGAATATCTTTGGCCTGTAGTGCAAAGATGAACTGTTAATGAATATCTTTGGCCCGTAGTGCAAAGATTAATTTATTAGTATGATTATGAACAGGAACTGTGATTTGGTATAACCATGATCTTTGATGTTTCAGGTAAAGATAGGTGATGAAAATTATCTTTGTCTTGGATGAGAAGAGGAATTTAGAACCACAATTATGATTATGAGTTATTCACATGATTGTGGACAAGAACTGTTGATTGATGTTACAGGGATGAAACATTATTGGTGGACTTTTAACCTGGAGAAGATAATAAACTTTATGGTCTATTTGACTCTTCTAATGGATTGCTCGTTTCGCTGCAACTATGGTTGAAAAGTTTTATCATCTACCATATGTTCTAAATATTTGATTTATTACTGACGAAGGCTATTGATAATTTATTTATCTTTAGCCATGATATTCTTTACTGGGGTTGTGCTCACCCTTTTGCTTCATAATTCCTTTCAGGTAATAAGAGTGTAGCTGGGTCGAGCGGGGGTAACAGGGAAATAGAACGATGGTCTTTAGCGGTGGAAGTTCTCCCTAAACAGTATAGAAAAGTGTGTTGTATTTTATACATCATTTATTAGTTATATTTGGAGAATCAAATAGGGTGAGGCGAACCCAACGTTGGAAGGGTGTTTTACCACTATCATACAAGATGTCTAATGACATACGACTTCGTGTTATTATAAGGCAGGGTTGTGCACATCCACTTGCTGAGTATATCTACGAGCACTACCTATATAATCTTGGTGTTTGGTTGAAGTATAATTCTCAATTAGAGACAGTGGAGATAATGATATGTCAAGAGAAGACTCACCATTGGAAAGAATATGATAGCAATCTTCTCGTTTTTCTTTGGGGTCTATTAGGTCAACCAAGGATAATTCAGTGGGCATATGATATCTATCATAACCTAGACGCATGGCCTCCCATGTACGAAGGTTTTCTTGAGCATTTTCCAAAGATTTTAATTTCTAAAACAGTTATTGTTTGTACCTTTATGTAAGGTGCCATTGTGACGTGCTATCCAAGTTGGTGTCCAAAGTCACAATTGGTATATATTTGTATCAAAACTCGCAACATATGTGTTGTAGTATTTTCCACGACAATTATAGTAATAAAGTTGTAGTTATTTTTTGTACCATGTATTTGGATGGATTGGACCTATTTTGGGGTTGTCACACATCTTCTACCATCCCCAATGTATATGTTATTGATCTATCTACGAGTTGTAGACTGATGTTTGTTGGCTTTGCTTCCTTTAAGCCGAACTTCCTGTATATGGATAATGGCATAAGATTTATACTTTCTCCTAAATAACATAGGGCTCTCCCCACATTTTGATTACCAAATTACACAAGGAATAATAAAGCCCCCAGATCTTTCAACTTAGGGGGAAGCTTTTTCTGCAGAATTACACTACACTCTTCCGTTAACGCCACTATTTCGAATTCCTTGAGCTTACATTTTCTTTGAAAGTATCTCTTTCATGAACTTGACACATCGTGTTATCTGATCTAGTGCTTCAGCGAATGGAATGTTAATGTGCAACTATTTGAAGATGTCCATAAACTTAGAAAACCGATTCTTGAGCTTTTGACTTTCCAACCGTTGGGGGAAAGGTACATATGGTGTGACTCCATTCGGTTTGTCTTCATTCGGCTTTCCCATAACATTTTCCTTAGTTATTTTTCCCGAATCGATCCCCTCATTTTCACAACCTTCATCTTTGTTTGCTTTCCTACTAAAGTCAAACCCCAATTCTTTACCACTCCTTAGTGTGATAGCATTACACTGCTTATGATTTCCTCTAGGGTTATTTTAGTATCATTCGGCAACGTCCCTTGAGGACTGTTATTCAATGCTAACGCAAGCTGTCCCATCTGATTTTCCAAATTCTTAATTGATGCCGCTTGCGTTTTCATAGCTGCCTCATTACCGGCTATGTATTTCACGAACAACTCTTACAAATCTAACTTTTTCTCTTGCTGTGGAGTTGACTGTTGATGCTGATTTTGGAAACCTAGGGGATAAGATTGTCATGGAGCCTGCTGATTTTGTTTGTTACTCCACGAAATGTTTGGATGGTTCTTTGCCCCTGGATTGTAGGCATTTTGATATGGATTCTGAGGAATTATGTTATAACTTCCTCCAAATTGAAATTCAACTAGATTAATAGCACACTGCTCTGTTGGATATTCCCCCACACATAATTCACAAACATATGCCACCTGCTGAACCTGTGCACCTGTGAGATCATCCTTCTTCTTTGATAGCGCTGAAATTTAAGCCGCTAGAGCTGTCACTCCATCTACTTCTAACACCTCAATTGCCTTCGGTTGTGCCATTCTTGTTGTGGGCCACTGGTAGTTGTTAGCTGCCATCGTCTCAATCAGATTATAGGCTTCCTCAAAAGTTTTTGCCATAAAAGCTCACCCAGACACTGCATCAATGCTAGCACGAAGATTTCCATTAAACCCATTGTAGAAGGTGTTCATCTGCAGCCACTTGGGTAATCCGTGATGCGGAAACTTTCTTAGCAATTCCTTGTACCTTTCCCAAGCTTCGTCAGTGCAACTATTCAAACATAGTAATTTCATTCCTCATCTTAGCAGTCTTCGCTGGTGGGAAAAATTTAGCTAAAAATTTCTGAGCAAGGTCATCCCAAGTAGTAATTGACCCTGGCGATAGTGAATGTAACCAACTTTTTGCCTTGTCCCGCAGTGTGAACGGAAACAACCTAAGCCTAACTGCATCATCAGATACCCCGTTGTACTTAAAGGTATCACAAATCTCCAGAAAGCTCAAAAAGAGCTCATTGGGGTCATCATTGGCCAATCCCCCAAACTGTACTGAATTCTATATCATCTGAATGGTCCTAGGCTTGATCTCAAAGTTATTTGCTGTAATTGCAGGTCTGGTGATACTTGACTGAATTTCAGTGACTCTTGGAGTAGCATAGTCCCTAAGTGCTTTCTGATCCTTTGCAGCCATACTTTCTTGTTTATCCAAATTCTCTCGAGTTTCCTTAATCCACTTACTTAGTCGCTGAAACCTTTTTTCGATGTCGTCCTCATAAGGAAGAAAATATGATTTCTTTGACCGAGTTTGCATGCACTAAGTAAGAAAACCTGAAACAAGAAATAAAAAAAAGAAAAAGAAAAATTGTTTAACTAAAACTGAGCTAATTAAACTGATATTGAAAGTAATAAAATCAAAACTAGTCCCCGACAATGGTGCCAAAAACTTGTTGGGTATAATCTAAATACGTACAACACGCAAGTATACATGATCAATAAATAATATAATGATAAGTCAAGTATCGTTCCCACAGAGGCAAGCATTAATTTTAATCTAACAATTACCAGCTATGTATTATTTCAATTTTATTAAACTAATCGAATTGATAATTAAAAATAATGAAAAACTAATAAACTAGAAATCAAAACAAATGAACACAACTAAGTACAACAAATTTTAATCAGATAATGGAGAATTAAGCCTACAACTTCACTTTAAGCTTCACTCAGATTATCACACTTCTTTTCAATTCAATGAACTATCCTAGTTCATTCATCAAGAATGTTAGTTCCCAGTAGGCACAATAGATCTAGAAGGGGGGGGGTTGAATATATCCTTTTTAATTTCAAATACTTTTCTCTTTTTACTTTGTGTTGCTATTAAATTAGCATATGACAAACATACGAATCTTTTCAAGCACAACGGAATAAGTAAAAGATCCCTTTCATTGATATATTCATAATCATACATACATTGTTCGTAGAGTTAATTCAGTTGTAAGTAGTTAAAACATACATAGCAGTTATAGCAGTTAATAGACATAATGTAAATGATATAATGTAAAAGACATAAGGGGTTTTAAGTGGTTCAGAGACTCAAGCTCCTAATCCACTCTTCTGCTTTCAACTAGCAGGATTTCCACTAAGGAAGGGCAGCACCCCGAATCACTAAGATTCCTTCAAGGCCAGCAGCCTTGGGACTTCAGTTCACTAAGAACTCTTCAAGGCCAGCAGCCTCGGGACTCCCCTAGTTCCCTAGGAACTCTTCAAGGCCAGCAGCCTAGGACTCCCCTATTTGCCTTATGATTCTTCCTTGGAATTGTGAGCACATCTATTGAGGTCGTAGTTTAGCACTCTACGATTCAGCTTCGGCTATGCAGACACTACGACTTTGGGATCAGATCTTGACACTCTACGATTTCTGTCTTTGTGCTCGATGTCTTCATCTAATATAGCTCGACTACGATCTCTGCATATAATCAATAGACTCTACAAACTCAGAGTGTGGTCTACGATCCTTGACATGGCTTCAGCATGAGTAAAATCTACGACCTCGAGTGTAGTCTACGATCCTTGACTTGGCTTCGGCATCTAGTGACTCTACGACCTCGAAAAGCGATCTCGTTTACGACTTGGCTTTGGCAGATGTTCGATCGGCTCGTAGGCAGGTTGTCTCTACGATTCTGAACATGACTTCCTTAGCAGACTTCGGTCCTAAGGAAGTTCTACTCAACACACTACGATCATTCCTCGTCTCTCCTAGCAGTCTACGAACTCCGAGATCTACTATCTTGCAGACTACGATTTTTGCCTCGATAAACTCTCGAGTTTTCCTTGACTCTCTGGCGGACGTCACGATTCTTTGAAGCGGTGGCTCGACGATCGAGATAATCCTATCTATTACATCATAAGATCAACCTAACATGCTTGATCTTTCTATATTTATAGTCCTTGTACATCATTTCTTTTTAAGGACTTTACAAAGCTGTTTTGCTTATGTAGGATCAACCTAACATTCTTGATCAATTCATTCTAAGTCCTTGTAAATATATTTCTATTTTCTATCAGAGGACTTTACAGCTTTTGTTAATTCAAGCATACTTCCATATTATTCATTCATATATATATATATATATATATATATATATATATATATATATATATCATAATCAAATCATATGTAAATAGGAATATCATTCACATGCTTATTCCTGACAATCTCCCCCTATTTGATTATGACACAAATAATAAGTGCATATGCATGTTATGAATGAATCTTATATACAGTGAGCAGCTGTATTTCTAAAACAGATAATCATGAATGTCATTTATAATGATATGACAATTTATACATGAAGACATTTTACATCCTGGATCCAGAACATACCTAACTAGTTAGAGATGTACCTCCTTAGCTCTATGTATGTTTCCAGGATGTCTGTTGATCAGCTATTCATCTGTTTGTTCTTCTTGCTCTTGCTCCCCCTGGGATGATGACCTTCTATCTTTGTTTTGCTCCCTTTCAGCTTCTTTCTGAACATGCTCCCCCTCAAACTCTGCGATCATGTGATCATCATCTTTTGGCTCCCCCTCAGATGATGATGTTGCTGTCTTCTTCTTTGACTTCTTCTCTCCTATCCCTCTGCTCTTCTTTGAGTGCCTCTTGTTCCTCTTGCTCTTCCTCTTTCTATGCTTCTTTTTCTCCCCCTTTTTGTCATTAATCATTTGTGAGAGCTGCTCCATTAGGTAGGAGGAGTTGGCAACTTCAAACTTAAGTTCATGTTGGCCTAGCTCAAGTTGCACTGAGAAATACTGCTTCAGGTCATCAATCTTGTCAGAGAGGGCTTGGATCTGCTCTTCATTTGCCTTCTGAACTCGTAGAGCTTCTGCCTTTTAATCCTCTATGGCCTTCTGATAGATGTTATCTCTCTCTTGGATTTTGAGAGATACATCTGCCATAGTAGCTTGAAGTTTGTTCTGGAGTGAACCTTCTCCTCTTGCTGTCAGTTTCTGTGACTCTTCAGTGAGTAGAGATATTTTCTCACTTAGTTCATTAGAGCTCTTCAGTAGTTCTTGCTCCAAAATAGTGTGATCCTTTTGTTGGGCAGCTTCGGGTTGAGCATTGGATTGGACTCTACGATTTTCATTTTTGGACAGATTTTTGAAAGTTTGGATAATCTGAACAATCGTTGAGTACCAATTGCTGGTTGAAGATGAGGGAATGTTAGAGATCAGTGATATGGCTGTTAGAAGCTTCTGATTTTGAATTTGAACAATCTCAGCAGTAGAGTAACCGGACTCTACGATCACCTCTTTTGTCATGTTCCTTCTTCCTTGAGAGTCCACTCTATAATCGTAGGGGATGTAGTGGTTTCCAAACTGTCGATAGACTTTGAAGTGGGGCTTGTTTGTGATCATTTTGGTTGCAAACTTCTTCACCCTTGGGATGTTTTGAGCCACCAGTTCCATGCTTGGAAACTGCTTGTAACACCAACTGAAGTAGCTTCTATCTCTTTCAGTGTGGGCCTTTAGCCATGGCATCCATTGGAAGAACCATCTCATTAGCAAGTCGTCAGGATTATAGAGAATAGTCGAGCAGTCTAGCTCCATGTTGTTCTAGTTTTTAGCTATGTCAAAGGTAGTCATTCTTACTACCTTGAGTTGCTCATTTCTATAGTTCACCCATCTCTCTGATGGAGCATCTGGTAAGTCATTCGAAACTTCCACTACGATCCTTCTTTCTGGTGGAGCTACTGGTAGTTCATTTGAGACTTCCACCACTATTCTTCTTTTGATTCTTGCTAGTGAGATAACTGGATAATCTTTTTGGTCTTCTACTTCCTGTGTTGCAGACTCAGAATCTTTTTCAATCTCTTCTCTCCCGGAGCCTGAACCATCTTGATCATTTCCAGTAGTGAATCCTTCTTGCTGTATTTCATTCTCAGAACTTTCTTCAGCAAAATCTTCCTCTGATTCATTTTCTTTCTTCACCGGTCCTATCCTCAAAGACTTTCTTTTCTCGTGATATCTGCACTTATCATCAATTAATTCTATAACTGCATTTGATTGATCATTGCTTCTTTTGAAGGTAAATTTTGCTTGCAGTCTGTAGCTCTTCCTTCTTCTTGGAGGTTCAGCTATGAGAGAGTTGGACTCATCTTCTTCTTCAAACTCTGACTCCTCTGGTTTAACAGACAACCTTCCTTGGGGTTCAGCACTGGTAGGGGCAGTCCCTTCTTCTGTAAACTTATCATCATTTGACCCATTATTTGGGCTTGTTGGAGCAGTTGCATTTGGGGATGGAATTGGGTCATCTTGAGTTTCTTCTTCATCAGTAGAATGCCTGCTTTGAGGATTAGCCATAGGGCTTGAGCATTCCTCTTCGTCAGCAGATGTTGAATTTTCATTCATTAGTCCAGCTTCACCTTCACTACTGGATTTGGTCTGAGAGGACTCAGCCTTGACATCTGTCTCCTTTTCTTCCTCACGACTTCTACGTCCTTCTTCAAAGCAGATTCTATCGCTTTTGGGAAGTCGAGGTCGGTTTGTTTTCCACCTTAGCTTTCTTCTTTAATGGGCCTTGAAGTAATCATTACTTCTCTCTTTGTTGTTTCAAAGAAGCTTAGGCCCTTTTCTTCTTCATCTTTATCTTTGGTGGAGACTCTTTTTGATGAGGTCTGGTTTTTCTTCACATCACCAGCTTTCTTCACACCTCTGGATTTCTTTCTGGCTGGTGTGATTTTTGCTTGTACAGAGTCATCTAACTCAGAGCTTTCTGCCTCTTCTGTCTTCCTCTTCTTTGTAGAGGCCCTGTTGCTGCTCCCAGTTGTCAGCCTTCGGTTTTCCTTGGGGTTTTTCTTCCAATTTACAAACAATTATGGAGACATTACCTTGTCAACATTCAAAGGCTCTCCCTCATCATCCTTGATCTTCCCTCCTAGCTTCTTCTTCATCACGATACTTAGCAGTCTACCATGAAACACCTTAGTCAGGGGTTTTTCTATGGACTTCTTCAACTTAGCTTTTTCTACCCACTTGTAGATTTGATCAAACAAGATAGCTCCAAAGTTGATTTGTTTCTTCAGAACTATTGCTGACATTATCTTCAACTGTTGGTCAAGCACTGTGTCATGTGCAGTGTCCTTGCACAGTATGCATTTTCCAATTATTTTAGCAAGGAACTCGTACTCTTCAGGAAACTCCTTCATCTTTATGTCTTTCAGACTAGGGTTTCTTTGGTACCCCATGATCTCATTTTCTTTTTCTGTATCAACATCATCAGGGCTCTTCAGTCCTTGGTTGGGAAAACCTAGGCATTGATTGAGGTCAGAAGATTTTAGCTTTAGATACTGACCTTTGACCTTGGTAGAAAGGGTTCCAGAGTTTATGGAGGCGTTTGAGTAGAACTCTTTTACCAGGTCAACGTATACTCGAGTGCTAGCCTCAAGACATTCGGAGAATCCAGCTTTCTTCACAAGTTCGAGAATGTCTCTGAACTTCTTTTCGGATTTCTCGAATGACTTGGTTCCTAGCTGAATGCCAGTGATTACTCGTCAGTTTTCCATTAGAGTAGTTCGAAGAATGTGGGTATTTAATTCAGAGAGGTTTATAAGAGATGGCTGATTGTGATTTGATAAAGCTTTGGAGTGTTAATCTGTTCTGGCTCTTGAGAGGATTTTAGGGTTTAAAAATGGGAGGGAGAAAGGTTCGATTGCTTTTGATAATTGTTTGCAAATTTGAAATTGTCTTTATGGCAGTTCCTTCTAACTCTGCAAAACCAGTGATGTGTCAACCGACCATTGGTTGCACGATGCCCAATAAATGAGTCAGAATCCCCATAACTTTTCAGTTAGATATTTCCTTTTAGAAGAGTAGACGTTTAGACGACGTGGCTTTGACCGTTGACCTTTTTGATTCGTAGAGTAGCATGGTAAGTCAGCTATGGACTCTACGATTTCCTTTGTTGATTTAACGATCAACTTTTGAGAGATGTTGCAGTGGATGGCTTTGACTTCTATCCTCATTATGATGCAACATAGTTTAATCACTGATATACTCGAACTTATCTCCTCATTTTGAATGGTTGAGCAATTGTCTCAATTTCCAAGCTCCTTGTGAACTGGAGTCCCCTTTGGTAGAACTACAATCGTCGAGTTGTCTTCTACGATCGTTGGGGTTGCACTGCGATCGTGGAGTTCTCTTCAACCTCGACTCTGCGATCGTGGAGTTCTCTTCAACCTCGACTCTACGATCGTTGACTGACTTGGTCCTTGAGATAAATTTGATCAAGCAATTCTTCTAGGACAAGGTAGCTCAGGAAGGGCCAACCTCTTAGAGTGAGCTAAAGGTCAGGTTTGTCCCTGAGGCGCTTTCCAGATGAAATGCTATAGAAGTAATTTGCAATGACATCTCATTCGACCTTTTCTGGTGGGGAGATCCTCTACCAACTTTAGATAATTGCTTGCTGAAATCATGGTATCCTCCTATTCGTACACTACGATCACATGTTTGATCGTAGGCACTTCACGATGTTGGGTTGGGTGGCTGAAGGGTTATCGGTAGTGCATTTTGAGACGTTCCTACTGACTATGGATCTTCATTTGGTTCATAAGTCACAAAGTTTTGGGACTCTGTAGCTGGTACATTTCTTCATAAAATTCCTCTGTACAGTTGCTTCTTAACAGATCACTGCTCCCCCATTGTTGATGTTGTTTTCTCAGCTATGATTCCCTTTTCTACGTGTGTCAGAAGGCAGCCTTGCATATCTCCTTCTTACTGGAATCACTATTATCACTTAGATCTCCTTGTATCGTAGGCATGGATATTTTCAGGACTGATCGCTCTACGATCTTTTGTCAGCACTACGATCGTAGTCTCCTTTGACAGTCTTGTGTTTGTGAAGTTCTGCTTCCATGATGATTTCCTCTAGACTGATGCTCGATGATGTTGTGAGCTTCCTTGAGAATTCTTCTCATATAGCATTATTTGCTTGCTCTTGAGCACATAGGATCCTTTAGTTAACTGGCCTCCTTCTATACACAGATTAGCAGCCATGTGAGCTCCATTTTGGTTATCTCAGAGGGTCTTCAAGGATAGCACCCTGAATCACTAAGATTCCTTCAAGGCCAGCAGCCTTGGGACTTCAATTCACTAAGAACTCTTCAAGGCCAGCAGCCTTGGGACTCCTCTAGTTCCCTAGGAACTCTTCAAGCCCAGCAGGCTTAGAACTTCGTTTAGTCCCTTTAGACAAGGACCCTTCTGGCCCTGGCTTCATTTAGTCCCTTCGGACAAGGACCCCTCAAGCTCTGGCTTCTGTAGAGTTGTTTATTTGTTTGTTGGAGTTGGTGCTGAGCTACTAAGATATCTTCATGCTCTGAACATCTTCTATACTTAGCAGCTTGGCGTGATCATCCTTGAAGTGTAGTTGAGTGTTGCATGATGCTCAGCTTCTTCAGTTACTCAACCACTTCGAATGATCCCTTGATGACTGCCTTGAAGATCGTTCCTCTTGATACATGATGGTTGCACATGATAGGTTTCCAAGATGAGTGTAAGTTCTTCTGCTTGGTACTTAGAAACTTTCTCATGCTTGCCACCATGATGACGTTTGCAATCTCCCTTCTTGATACTTAATGTCTTCTCATAATGGACTTGCTAAGATGACTGTGAGCTCTTCTCTATTGTACTTAGAGTCTTCCCATGATGGACACCAGGATGACATGATGCTCTTCTTTCTCTCGGCAGTTCAGAACACTCTTCTTGTAGTAGAACTCTCACTTCTACATAGTAGAACTCTCACTAATAATTCTTCCTTTGCATGTATCTGAGTGTTCTTGGTGGATCGTAGAGTGAGCCTTCAGACTTACTATCTTACGAGGTTTAGAACAGTCCACCTTCTCTCCAAAAACGGCAACTCCAGCAACCTTTAATCTTTGAAGCTCTTCCTGATTTATACTCTTTCCAAATCTTTCCGTTGGAACGTAACCGTTGAAGGCTATTCAAATATCTTCACAGATCTCGAGTTGCTTGAGGTAGACTGCTGATGTGATATGTCATACTTTATCTGACATTGTAGTCTACTGTTTCACCTACCCCATCAGAGTTGTCACTTTAATGTCTTGGGCAAGTCGAAGACTTTTTTTCCTCCTTCTGATTTCTCGATCAGAGGTTGTCCTTTTTCATCGATGCTCTCAATAAGCTTTTTTTCGAATACCATCCTTCAGTTTGAACTGTTACCAATGCTTCAATCTTCAGGTGTTCGAACTCTATGATTCTGATACTTGTCTTCTTGGACATGGTCGTATTGTCTTGTTGAGTGTTGCTCATTGACTGGTAGAGTTAACACTACGATCTTGAAGAGTGTTGATTGGATCTCCAATGTAGTACACCTCTTCCTTCTATTGTGCAGTGCTTCAACACTTCTGTTTTCTTCGACTGTTCTCAGAGACTGATGGCCTAACTCCTTGCTCTGGTCCCCTCTGAATAGCAAGACAGTTCAGATTTATGGCACGTCCAGCTCGCTTTCTCCTTGTGATCTCCTGTTCACTTATCATCAATGGACTGACCCTACGCTTAATCACTTTAGCCTTATTCTTCAGAGACTAACCAGTATCTCGGTTCACTTTCCATCAGTTCTTTCTTTGTTTGGCAAACACTACGATCTCGGTTGCTTCCAAGATCATTGTCTTCTGTTCACTTGACAGCTACTGCACTTGCTGACTTTCCTTAGTCAGTTACTGAAGTCTTCTTATGATCATCTTGTGGAAAACATCATTTTGAATGGCTTTGCAACTCAATCTTGATGCTGATTGGGTTGGTGCTTAGATCTTCTGTTAGCTTGCATGCCATTCGTTGAGTGCTCTCTAGTTCCCTTCAGGTGAGATGTATCTTTGCAGTGCCAACTAGAGGTTTTGTTCCTTTGGATATTCTGGGAGTGCTCATTAGTTGAGAATCGTATTTGCTTTACGATTCTGCCTTGGAATTGTGAGCACATCTGTTGAGGTCGTAGTTTAGCACTCTACGATTCAGCTTTGGCTGTGCAGACGCTACGACTTCGGGATCAGATCTTGACACTCTATGATTTCTATCTTTGTGCTCGATGTCTTCATCTGATATAGCTCGACTATGATCTCTGTATATAATCAATAGACTCTACGAACTCAGAGTGTGGTCTACGATCCTTGACATGGCTTCGGCATCAGTAGACTCTACGACCTTGAGTGCAGTCTACGATCTTTGACTTGGCTTCGGCATCGGTAGACTCTACGACTCTAAGTACAGTCTACGTTTTTGACTTGGCTTTGGCAGATGTTCGGTCGGCTCATAGGCAGGCTGTCTCTACGATTCTGAACATAACTTCCTCAGCAGACTTCGGTCTTGAGGAAGTTCTACTCGACACACTACGATCCTTCCTCGTCTCTCCTGGCAATCTACGAACTCTAAGATCTACTATCTTGCAGACTACGATTCTGCCTCGATAGCTCTCGAGTTTTCCTTGACTCTCCTGGCAGACTATGATTGCTGCTGCAGTGCTCGACGATCAGATAAGCCTATCTATTACATCATAAGATCAACCTAACATGCTTGATCTTTCTATATTTATAGTCCTTGTACATCATTTCTTTTTAAGGACTTTACAAAGTTGTTTTGCTTATATAGGATCAACCTAATATTCTTGATCAATTCATTCTAAGTCCTTGTACATATATTTCTATTTTCTATCAGAGGACTTTACAGCTTTTCTTAATGCAAGCATACTTGCATATTATTCATTCGTATATATATATCATAATCAAATCATATTTAAATAGGAATATCATTCACATGCTTATTCCTGACAAAGAACACTAAAGTAGAATTAGTCATCTCTCAATGCACTAACACCATATCAATTTAAATCCACAATTGATAGTATTAAGCCAAACACCCTAATTAACTAATTCACTATATCTCTATGTGAATTACAATTAAAAGGTTTAAATTCCAAGTTCTCACACGATTACATGCGATGCTAGGTATATCTCTATCCTAAACATACATCAAGAATTCCATCAAAACACAGAAATCATGAACACATGCTATTATGACTAAGTCTAGATTCATATCTCATCTCTCGAATTCATACAAATCCACAAAGAATTGGTGATCAAGCAAATCATAAGTTAAGCACAAATCACAATAGATGAATTAAAAAGATAGCTTTATTGAACTGAAATCAAAGTATGATAATCATCATTAATTCCACTTAAAGATCCATTGCAAGCTTAATAAGCAATATTGTTCATAACTAATGAATTAAAAACCAAGTAGATTAAAGAATACATCATCCCAATTATAGAAACTGAATTAAAAGTACAATAATAGTATAGAACCACCCTTCTTTGCACTCAGTTCTAAAATCTTCATGATCTTACTCCTTCTGCTCCACTCCTCCAAGAATCTTCAAGAATTAGGGTTTCAAAATTGTAATTGATACTTGATTGATTGAATTTTGTCTTTATCACATAAGTCACTATAAAAGTTGATAAAAACTTCCACAATCCAGTCCCAAATAAAGTCAAACTCGTTCAGTCCACGCCTCCGTAGTGTTTGAATCAAAGCAAAATTCTTCCATTCAGTCCACCCCTCTAACATGATGCTAAGATATTGTCTGCCATGTGTACCCCCACCCCAGCGAGGCAATTGCTTTTTAAAACACCCGCCCCAAAGGGGTACCAAGCTGTTGTTTGTTGTTTTCTTGCTTTTCCATGCTGCTTCCCACCACATTGCCACCATTGTACCTATAACGATCGAGAAATTCGGATCTTTTGTAAAATACTTTTAATTAATTAAATAATGAATAAAATTATATTATTTGTTATTATTATGTGTTAGCAAGATGAATGTCATTCTATAACCTAGAAACGTCGGAAAGTCGTAGTATTTTAACTACGTGAAGGAATTAAAGTGTTTGAATTACTAAGACGAAAATAAAAGCTTTCCAAGAAATCTTTTGAAAAACACTATTCATTGATTTCCGCTCGGGAATTATTTTTGAACTTCCGAGAAATACGTAACGATAGAATATCGAGGTGAGATGGATTATGTAATAATAATTCATGTAAGGAAAATGTAATATTTTGCCTGCGGACTTAATTTGAGAACGTTAGGAAAATCAAGCGTTAAGAAGTTAATGTAATGATCGTAGGATACATAGGTATTGTACGAGGAAAATGAATACGAGTATGATACAAAGTATTATACGAGTATGTACGAATAATGGAATAGTGTATATTATGAATTAGTATACGAGTGAGAATACGAGAATTATACGTATAGTATACGTTATAAGGCTTTTAATTAAATGAAATGGACTAGTAAGATTGTTTAGCAATTGAATAGTCCAATAGAAGTAATGTCCAAGCCTATGTGTGACTAATGTTAGAGCCCAAGTGGTTATTAATGTAAAACCCAAAGCAAATTATTGCAAGCCCAAATGAATAAGCTAAACTAATTAAACCTAAGCCCAAGCTATGATCCATCGGGTAAACATGATCCATGGGGCAACCCATGGGTGATCTTGGTGCCCAAGTATTGGATATGTTTTGTGGAGACCAAGTAATTAGGGTAGGGAGCGAGTTAACTTAATTGTTAAGTATGGAATAGTAAGGAGGTTACAAAGGAGGTGGGATTAACTTTTTCCATAATGCCCTAACTTAGAGACTTCTATAAATATCAAGTTTGGATTCATTATTTGCTTGTTCATTTTTCATCCAACAACTTCCATCTAGCAAAGTGCTTATTGGTTAGAGATAATAAGTTAGCAAAAGTTAGACTTTGAGCAAGAAGTAAGAACAAGAGAGAGTTAAGAGATCATCAAGGGTAAGCCTCATATGATATTAATCTTCCAACTCTTCTATGGTAGATTGATAAGAGGATGAATAATCAATGGACTTAAGCTGTATAAGTCATGGTTAAGTAATTCAAACCTAAATAAGTTATGAACTTATGACGAACATATAGGAACTTGTCATATGTTTACATGAATGATGTTAGTATGATAATAAGATGTAAAAATGATTGTTAGAAGACTTTAACTATCATAAACCATGTGAAACAAAGTTAAGTGTAGTTTATACTTTAACAAGTAATACGCTCATGAAGAATAAGCCATAACCTAAATTAAAAATAAATTGTTGTAATATGTAGGTTGAGATGTCAATTTGATGGATTGAATCCATTTGGAATGATGAACAAATCATAAAAAATGAGGTTGTGTCGGAATTCACACGATTAGACGATAATCGTCGAATTCATGAAATTCTCAGAATGGAAGTCGAATTTTGTTAATGAGCTCGGAAACATTGGTTTTCGATGAAGACAAGGCTTATTTGGCATTATAGAGTTGCGGACTCGAAAATGACAGAATTCCAAATTAGAACGAAGAAACAAGCGTTGAACGTTCACGAACGTTTATCGTTTTCGTTAAAAATGAACCAATAGGTGAATTTTGAGTTAACGAAGTCCAAATTATAAAATTCTTGCATGAACACGTAGAGTATGTGATTTTTGAACTAACGGCTTTTGAACGAGCCAATTCGGACTTATAACGAAGAAGTTACGAGCCCGGGAATCTCACAAAGTTGAAAAACTGTCCAAGTTTTCTGGGGGTTAAATGCTTTCTAAGTCACTGTACTATATGCCAACTTACAACTGGGTCACTGAACTTTTTTTTCTTATAGTCAACTCACTAAACTCGATTTTTAAGTTGACTATTTAAGAACTTATTAAAGAACTTATAGTCACTGTACTATAAATAACTGCGTTTTTTTAAGAAGAAAAAAAAATTGAGTTTTTTACATTTTTTAATAAAAAATGTTTTTTATTTTTTTAAGAAAAATAAACTGCGTTTTTTTTAAAAAACAAAAAATAATTGCTTTATTTTTCTTTAAAAAAACTGCTTTTTTATTTTTTTTTAACAAAAAGTAAAGCATTTTTTTAAAAAAAACAAAAATGATTGCTTTATTTTTCTTAAAAAACTGTTTTTTTCATAATAAAAACAATTTTTTAATAAATAAAACGTAGTTTTTTTAATTAAAAAAGCAGTTTTTTTATAAAAAAATAACGCAGCTTTTTAATAAAAATAAAAAACACAGCTTTTTTTAAGAAAATGAAAACACATTTTTTAATAAAAAAATGAATTTTTTTTATAATAAAAATAATTTATTTTATTAAAAAAAAATAAAAAGCAACTTTTATTTAAAAATAAAAAAACGCAGTTTTTTTTTCTTAAAAAAACAATTTTTATTAAAAATAAAAAAGCAGCTTTTTTTAAAAGAAAAATAAAGCAATTATTTTTGCTTTTTTAAAAAACTGCTTTTATTTTTGTTAAAAAACAGTTTTTTTTAAAGAAAAATAAAGCAATTATTTTTGCTTTTTTTAAAATGCTTTTATTTTTGTTAAAAAAACGGGTTTTAAAGAAAAATAAAGAAATTATTTTTGTTTTTTTTAAAAAAGAAGTTTTTATTAAAAAAAATAAAAAAGCTCAGTTTTTCTCTTAAAAACTGCTTTTTTATTTTTTTAAGAAAAATAAACTATGTTTTTTTATTAAAAAAATGTGTTTTCATTTTCTTAAAAAAATTGCATTTTTTTATTTATTTTATTTTTTTGGCTAATTTTTTAAATTTATATTATACTTTAAAATATTTTTTTCCCCATTTTTTTATAAATGTTTTTCTACAAATCCACATCATCACTGCCACGTCGCATACTAACTACCACATAATCTTTTTTGACAACTCAGCCGTTTTCCGTTAATAGTCAAACTAGTGTAATGGTTTTTTTAACTTTTTGTTAGAAAAATCGAGTTTAGTGAGTTGACTGTAGGAAAAAAAAGTTCAGTGACCCAGTTGTAAGTTGGCATATAGTACAGTGACTTAGAAAGCATTTAACCAAGTTTTACAGCACGGTGTCATGTATGCTACGCCAAATTTCAAAGCAAAATAGGTGGCTAATGCAGTGTAGCTTAGTCGAGAGAAGTCATGACCTCTTCGGAGTTCCATTTACTGCAAATAAGGGTTCAGAACGAAAAGGACTCATGACGCAATGGCCGAGTCCGGTCCTCAACCCCTAGAGTATGGTCTTGTATGCAATACATAGAAGGAGTCTTGTACACCGTAGCGCCAACCTTAGGGTTTACATAGAGATGAATGATTATGAAGATAGAAAAAAAGACAATGAAGTAGTACAAACTTAATAAACATGAAGTAACGTTGTTAAGACATTGTTAAACCTTAAGTATGATCACTTAGGGTTGAAGTAAGTCAATTGCATATGAACGTAAGAACGACGTAACAAAACGCCAGAACCAATAAAAACAAATCTAAGTCATAATTAGATTGAGAAGAAGGGTAAGATTCGTTAGGAACCATGTATGCTTATTCATGACCTAATGTATTATGTGATGTTATCATCTACTGTAGAGACCTTAAAGACTTAAAGTGCACGTGTAATAACAGTAGAAAACGCTAAAGGCAGGTGTTCTAACCCTTGTTTTAGTTCAATCTGGACAAGCTCTGTGATTCATGTATTCTTACGCATGAATTGATACATGATGAAGTCAAAGTCAATTCTTTCGGCTAGACTTACGATATGTCAAATTTCTTATAATCTATCAAAGTATTGTCAATGTTTTACCAAACTATGTTGGTGTGGATTTCAAATGTAGACTGAGTATGCTAAAAATGTTTTGTCGTCAAACGACAGGCACATGAGGTTGCCACTGTAACGCCCCGAAATTCGATCTACTTTTAGACCCGGACTCCGTGCGTCACGATTCCATTTCCTTCCAAACATACCTCATTATATAGCTAAATATAATGACATACCTTCTCAAATCCCTGGTTCTCGAAACCTTATAACCTCTTTCATTATAAATAATGATAATTACATTATTCTTTTAATCCTACACGAGTGACTTTCATCCGCCACCAAGGATACATAACTGTTCATTAAACTAGTCTATAGTTTAATTCTATCATTCTATATTACAAGTCTTCACTTGCTCTTCATGCACATTCATATACTGAATGACACTTCATCTGGATACCGCTCAGCTTGATCTTTACGGGATCCTTAAGTTCTTTCTAACATCGTACGCTGAAAATGTTTTCCATTTAAAGCAAGTGTGAGCATTCAATTGCCCAGCAAATCATAATAGTTGAACAAACAATTTCAAGAGTTTAAACATTCTTCAGAACTTCAATAACCAAACAAAGGTTATGAAGCAGCTTGAATAATAGGAATAGTCTCGATTCCTATCATCTTAAAACATCAGTCAATTTCACTTTGAATCATTAGCACAGACTTAACAATAACGGTTCATGTATAAACCGAACATACTTGTATTGAAGAGCTCAATCATAGAACAATTCATGTAACGCCCGAGAAATTCGGATCCTTTGTAAAAATATTTGAAAGAATTAAATAATGAATAAAATGATATTATTTGTTATTATATGTGTTAATAAGATGTATGTCATTTTATAACCTAGAAATGTCGAAAGACCGTAGTATTCGAACCACGTGAGAGAATTAAAGTGTTTGAATTTCCAAGATGAAAATAAATGTTATCCGAGGAAGTTTACAAAAAAACACTATTCACCGTTTACCGTTCGAGAATTATTTTTGAACTTTCGAGAAATACGTAATGTTAGAATATCGAGGCGAGGTGGATTATGTAATAATAATCTAAGTATGGAAAATACAATAATTCGCATGTGGACTTAATTTGGGAATATAGGTATTAAAACCTAATGAAATGAATTAATGTAACTTTACATAAAAATAAGTCCATAAGCTTAAAGGTATAAACCTAAGTGGGATTCATTATGAAACCCAAGTGTTTAATAAAGGGAGGCCCAAACTAATTAATTAGCAAGCCCAAAGGATAAGTTAATTGAATTAGCATTAAGCCCAAACTATGATCCATTAGTTAATGAGGATCCATGGGGCAACCCATGGGTAGACTTGATGGGAAAACCTTTTGTGTGGTGACCAAGTGTTGTAATGGCCAAGTAAATAAGAGTGGTTAGCAAGTAGACTTGGTTAATAAGCAATGAATAGTAAGGAGGTTAGTTTAAGGAGGTGGGATGACACATAAACCATTCTACCCTCACTTTGTCAAGCCTATAAATAGAGAGCTCATTATTCATTTTATTGCTTGATTAAAATCTCTCTCAAACTCTTTCTCAAACAAATTATTTGTTAGAGTCAATAAGCACTTTGAGCTTAACCTTTCCTTAGTAGATTTCCAAAGCAAGTGAAGTAATCATCAAAGGTAAATGATCTTGTCTTCTTCATCTCTGACATATTAGGAGGATAAGAGAAGTGTAATCTAATGAACTTAGATGCTAAGAACATATGAGAAGTTGATAAGCAATGGACTTAAGCCGAATAAGTTGAATAAGCAACTTGAACTTAAATAAGTTGATGAACTTATGAAGAATTTCCATATGTTGTCATAAGCATGAGAATTGTAGTTAATGAGTTAAACAAGTCATTGACTTGTAAAAATAAGTCAAAACCTACCTTAATATGAGTTGGTGTAATAAGTAACTTGTAATGTCTACATGTTGATTAAAATCCAGTTAGAATGATTAGTATTGAGGTTTCGCCGGAATTTGCACGATTGGATGATAATCGTCGAATTCGTAAAATTCTCGGAATAGAAGTCATATTTTGTGTTTGACAATGGAAATGTGGGTTTTCGATGGAGGAAAGTCATATTTGGCATTATAGAGTTGCGGACTCGAAAATGGCCGGATTCCGACTTAGAACGAAGAAACGAGCATTGAACGTTCACGAATGTTATCGTTTTCGTTAAAATTGAACTAATAGGTGGAATTTTAGCAAACGAAGTCGAATAAATAAAATTTTTGAATGAATACATAGAGTACGTGATTTGTGAACTGTAAGCTCTTGAACGAGCCAATTCGGACTTATAACGAAGAAGTTACGAGTCCGGGAATCTCACAAAATTTAAAGTCTGTAAAAATTTTCTCGGTGCACGTAGTCAAGCCATGGCATTGCCACCTCAAGGCCATTAGCCCGCCACGGCCAGTATCAAACTTGGTCGAGCAAAGCCATAACCTTCTGGAGAGTGGCGCCGCAGCGCGACCATTAACACTGAGACTCACGCCGCAACGCTGAGTCCGGGTTCTAGGCAACAATAGGTGACGTCGCAGCGCGACATCAAGTGTAAAAGTCGGCGCCGTAGTGCCAGCCTCAAGACTAAGACATTAATGAATGTTTACATATAGCATGGCTAGTAATTGATAAGAAATTGAAAAAGGATTATAATGAAACATTGTTAAGACTAAGTCAATTACTTATGAATGTACGAATGACGTAATGGAAAGTCGGAACCTATAATAACAAATCTAATAGGTAATTAGATTGAGAAGTAGGGTAAGATTCTTTAGGAACCATGTGTGATCATTCATGACCTAATGTTCTATGTTTGTTATCATCTAATGTAGAGACCTTAAAGACGTAAAGTGCACGTGTTATAAATTGTAGCAGACGCAAAAGGCAAGTACTATAACCCTTGTTCCAGTTTGATCTGGGCAAGTCTTTGTGATTCATGTATTCTTCGCATGAGTTAGTATCTGAGGAATATCAAAGCCAATCCTTTCGGCTAGACATATGCTATGTTATTCTATCAAGTGTTGATAAGGATTTACTAAACTAATATTGTTGTGGTTTGCAAAAGTAGATTTAGTATGCTAAAATGTTTTGTCGTCAAACGACAGGAACGTGAGGTTGCCACAACTTAAACGTATACACGTTTAATGAATGTAGTGTTGATCAACATAGAGTACTATAAATTTGATCACCTAGGCGTGCTTTCGTAAGCTATACTCTGGGACTTCTTGACTTAGTGTCAGGATGTCCTTTTCAATGTACTTATGAAATGCTTACGATTTTGAACCGGAATTGATGTTTTACTGAATATTGTTTTTGTAAAACGTTTTGAATGAAAAGAAGTGCTATTTTGAATTATCAATAGTACTTCGTAACTATTGTTTAGTTATTGAAGATATATTATTCATATGTTTTAAGCATGCTATTTTACTAGAATTGTTGTATGTGTTGAGCTAGTTAGGCTCATTCTTGCTTGAACCATATGAATGCAATTAACATGAATCTTAATCGATGGATCCGGCAAGGATAAAGGGAAGGCAAAGGCGAACCCGTAGATTGCTTATGTAATAGTATAGGTTTTGTATTAAATAATATAGATATTATGACAAAGACACTTTATTGATTGTAAAGAACTTGGGGAATATAAATATTCTGTTGTTATATATATAAGACATATTCATTCTTTTGAGGCATTTCAATTGAATGTTTATGTGAACTGTAGAACCATGTAGCACCATCTGTCGGGTTGGAAGATACCCGGATTTGGGGGCGTCACAGGTTGGTATCAAAGCCTTAGGTTATAAAACTTAAGGGGGGAAAAAAAACCTTAAGTCATAACCTTAAGAAAAGTCAAAGAATAAAATATGGAAGTTAACCTTATAAAAATGCATCATATATGTTATGTGTTTTATTATACTGACGTTTACTAATCAACTTTTGTGTTATTGTAGATGTCAAGTAAAAATAGAGATGTACAGGTAGTCAGCGAAGGGTCGGTAAACCAGATAGAAATCATAACGAACCCCATAGCAGCAGATCCTGAGATAGTTGTGGTGGAGTCTGGAGACTTCGAAAGCTTAGACCTCATGTCTGTATTTGACGGCATGATAGAAGAAGAAGTTGAAGCAGTGTCCTTTAACCAAGTAGCAATAGCAGCAGAGATAACTCCACGAGAGTCGATGATGTCACTGTTCATGTCAGTGATAGATAGGAACGTACATTACTGTCAGGAGGTCAAGGAGCTGAAGGCGGAGCTCCAAACGGTTATAGAGGACAAGACAGACGTGGAGTCCATGTGGGGACAGGAACATGACAAAAGAGTTTTGGCTAAGGACAAGGTCCATGAGCTAAAACAAGAGGTCTTTGAGCTTAGGAGCGAGCTAAAGACCAAGAAACAAAAGGTAGGGAGAATGTCCTATATTCATAGAAGTTCTCATGAGGATTTCCAGTTGCAGGTAGCTGGGTATCCTGTAGAGACAGGGCAGACGCGACATACTATCAGCTGTGATATTATTGCCGGTCTTGCCAAGGCAGATTTCGAGAATGCCTTAAGGCAGATATGATCGAGTAGTTGTTAGAGTAGTTAGGTATGTACATATTGTGTATATAGTAGTGACGTAAAGCCCTCTTTTGTATAATCAAGGGTAGTCTTTTGTAATTCCCAATTTTTGAAAAGCAATAGCAGGAAAGTAATGTATCCAGCTTGAGCTGTGTAACCGATGTAGTATTATACTACAATGAATTAATATAAGTTTTCATTTTTGAAAAATGTTGAGTAATGAATGTTTAAGTTATTGTTTAAATATGGAATAATAACTAACTGACAGTAATGCATAATAACGAAACATGTGTTTATTGTAATAGCAAAATACCGCCAAGAAGAGTACCACGTACCCAAGGTGTGAACACGAATCAACCGAAGGGAGGTCCGCTTAACCCCATGCAAGAATTTTTGAATCTTTTAACCGCATCATTTAACCAAACTGGGGCTAATATACCCGTAAATCCTGGTGTAGTACGAGCTACTACATTTAAGGACTTTAAGAGTGTGGGTCCGCCGGAGTTCAAAGGAACTACGGACCCTATTGAAGCACAAATGTGGGGGAGGGAGATAGAGAAGGCATTTGTGATAAAAAAATGTCGACGAGGCCCAAAAGGTTGCTTTTGCAACCTACATGATGAAGGGAGATGCCAACTTCTGGTGGGAGAGGTTCAAAGAAATATTCTACGAGAACTACTTTCCCACCAGCATGCAGGGAAGGATGGAGATGCGATTTCTAGATTTAAAACAAGGGGACATGACGGTTCCCCAGTATGCCGCTAAGTTTAATGAACTGGCAAGGTTCACTCCACATCAAGTGGATACCAAAGTGAGGAAAGCTCGACAATTCGAGCAGGGCTTAAAACTCTGGCAATATACGATTATCTCTGTGTTCCAAAGTACTTCCTTTGGAGTTGTTTTAGAGAAGGAAATAATTGGCGAAGGTGGTAGCGAGGCGTTGAGCCAATACCACAAGGACAAGAAAAGTAAGGGGAAGGTGGATGGATGAGTGAAGGTTGAAGGTGCCAGCGGGAGTGGCGAAGGGTATAAAAGGAAGGTAGTTAGCTCGGGGAATACTGGAGTGAAACAAGGAGACCCTAAGAGGAGGATGGAGGCCTGCAAGACCTGCGGGAAGACTCACCTAGGAGTCTGTCTCAAAGGAAAGGCCGTGTGTTATAATTGCAGACAGGAGGGGCATATTGCGCTAAACTGTCCAAGCCCGAAGAAGAATCATGGGTGCTTTGTATGTGGGTCTACGAACCAAATGGCAAAGAACTGCCCAAAGAAGGGGACAGATGGGAATAAGGGCACCAATAGTGGTAAGTTAACTATTGGGGGTCCAGCGTAGCCGGGTAGGCCGATGGCCCGTACCTTTAATATGACCGTCCAAGATGCGATGGCCTCGGGGGACGTAGTTGCAGGTATTATTCCGATCAACAACTTAAATGCATACGTGTTGTTTGACTCGGGTGCTACTTGTTCATTTATCGCATCTGATTTTGCTAGACGACTAGGATTACTTCCCGAAAAGTTGCTTATACCCTTGAATATTAAGGTAGCAAACGAAGAGATAATTCCTGTTGAAGATATTCATAGGAGTTGTTGCATAGACATTTGAGGTTATAAATTATCGGTAGATCTGATACAGATAAAATTAGGAGAATTCGATGTAATTCTCGGAATGGATTGGTTGATAAATCATGGGGCAATTATAGATTGTCAAAAGAAATGCGTCGATATTAAAACATCAATTCAATCTCATGTAATATTTTACGAATAAATCACGGACGTTCGTGTTGTCTTACCATGACACAAACTAGGAAATTATCGAGGAAGGGGTGTGTAGGCTATTTGTGTCATGTGGTTGATACCCAGAGAGTGGGAGCGACCATGGAACAAATACCTATAGTGAGTGAGTTCATGGATGTATTTTCAAGCGAGTTATCGGGTCTTCCATCGGATAGGGAGACCGAGTTCGTAATAGACATTGTGCCAGGAGCGGCACCAGTTTCCAGGGAACCGTATCGCATGGCGCCGGTGGAGATGAAGGAGTGAATGGTACAACTGCAAGAATTGTTGGACAGGAAGTACATTCAACCGAGCGTTTCGCCGTAGGGAGCACCGGTATTATTTGTCAAGAAGAAGGACGGATCGTTAAGACTTTGTATCGACTACCGAGAGTTGAACAAGTTAACGATAAAGAATAAGTATCCATTGCCCAAGATCGATGATCTTTTTGATCAGTTGAAGGGGGCAAAATATTTTTCCAAAATAGATTTAAGGACGGGGTATCATCAGCTAAAGGTTAGGAATGAAGATGTGCCAAAGACAGCATTCAGGACTCGTTATGGTCATTACGAGTTTCTGGTAATGTCATTTGGGTTGACTAATGCACCTGCTGCATTTATGGACATAATGAACAGAGTGTTCAAACAATATTTGGACAAGTTCGTCGTGGTGTTTATCGATGATATTCTAGTCTATTCTAAGACGCCAGAAGATCATGCTGAACACCTGAGAATAGTGTTGCATACACTAAGAAAGGAGAAGTTATATGCGAAGTTCACTAAGTGTGAATTTTGGTTAGAGAGGGTACAGTTTTTAAGTCATGTTATTAACCACAAGGGGATTTCAGTAGATCCAGCGAAGGTGGAAGTCGTGATGAATTGGGAACAACCAAAAACACCGACTGAGATACGGAGTTTCCTAGGGTTAGCGGGTTACTATCGAAGGTTCATTCAGGACTTTTCAAAGATAGCTACTCATACGACTAACTTAACAAGGAAGGCGGCGAAATATGCGTGGACCGAGAAATGCGAAGATAGTTTTCAAGAACCCGAAGAAGAAGTTGAGTGAAGCGCTGTTTGTCATTACAGATGACACGAAAAATTTCGTAGTTTATAGCGATGATTCGCATAAAGGACTAGGTTGCGTGCTCATGCAGCATGGCAAGGTCATTACGTATGCATCTAGGCAGTTGAAGGATTATGAGAAAGTTTACCCTACTCATGATGATCCGGAATCGCCATGATGGTGTTGCCTTAAAAGATATGGCGACATTATCTTTATGGGGAAAAGTGTGAGATATACACGGACCACAAGAGTCTAAAATGTATCTTCACACAGAAGGAGTTGAATATGATACAGAGGAGGTGGCTGGAGTTGATAAAGGATTATGACTGTGAAATCCTGTATCACCTTGGAAAAGCCAATGTAGTGGCCGACGCCTTGATTAGAAAGGGTCGGGAGAAGTTGTCTTTGTTAACAACTTAAATTGAGTTAATAACAGAGATGGCTAGGATGGAGTTGGAGGTGAAGCTGCCAAGTGAGGCGGAGCAGAGACTTTTTGCGACAGAGATTCAGTCTACCATCGTAGAGAGAGTCAAGGAGGTGCAGCTCAAAACTGATGAGTGTGATCAGATGAAGGAGCGGTTGACCACTGAAAAAGATATTAGGTTTAGTCTTGATAATGAGGGATTATTAAGATTTAAGGGAAGAATTTGGGTTCCGAATGAGACGGAATTAAAGGATCAAGTTTTACAAGAGGCTCATAGTTCGAGGTACTCCATTCATCCTGGTAGCACTAAGATGTATCAAGACCTTCGACAGAGTTTTTGGTGGCCGAACATGAAAAGAGAAATAGCTGAGTATGTGAGTAAATGTTTGACTTGTCAAAGAGTTAAAGCCGAACATCAACAACCAAGTGGCTTGTTACAGTCATTGGAGATTTCGGGGTGGAAGTGGGAGCATATCACGATGGACTTTGTGGTGGGACTTCCAACGACTCAGAAGGGATATGATGCGATTTGGTTAATAGTGGACCGATTGACGAAGTCAGCTCACTTTTTGCCAATTCGAATTAAGTATAACTTAGATCAGTTAGCTACACTCTATGTTAAGGAAATTATTTCCAGACATGGAGCACCTGTTTCGATAGTTTCAGATCGTGATCATCTCCCTAGAAAGGAAAGATACGCTTTGGAAAGAAGGGAAAACTAAGCCCAAGGTTTATAGGACCTTTTGAGGTATTAGAACGGGTAGGTGAGGTAGCTTATAGGGTAGCGTTACCTCCAGACCTAGAGCAAATACATAATGTATTCCACGTTTCAGTGCTACGTCCTTACAAACCGGATTACAAGCACGTGATAGAATTTGAGCCAATTCAAATCGAGAAAGATTTAACTTATGAAGAGATGCCGATTCAAATCATCGATAGAAAAGAGCAAGTTCTGCGAAACAAGGTAATATCATCAATAAAGGTGTTATGGAAGAAGCTGTTAGGTTTTGCAAAAATCAAAGCAGCAATCAAATTGCAAAAATAGCGGAAGCATAATAAAATTTTTCAAAATTACCCGGATCATCATTTATGCATATTATTAATTAAAACGAAGAACAAGAAGTTATGTAATCATACCCTTGTAGATACGAGCTTCCACAGGTACGAGTTCAACTTCTACTTCTCCGCGATCTCCTTGAATCTCCAGGTAGGTTCCTTCCTTTGATCAATGTAAGCCACCCAAGTGTATGGCCTCTAGATGTGATCCACCAAGAAAGAACAATTTTCAAGAAGAAGGGTGTATTGGCACAAACCCTAGTTTTTCCTATCTCTATAGAAAAGGGGGAGTACTCTCCAACTATTGGAATTACGTATATCTTAATATCTGATATAAGACTCCTTTTATAAAGATATCAGGTAACCCTATTTTCATTAAAATAAGGTATTATATATTTAATTAAACTCTTTTAATTAAATGGGCTTCCTAATCTTATTAGGGATAATTAATTAAACTCCTTTAACTAATTTTCCCTCCTAATCCTATTAGGAATAAATGAGAGTACTTATATTAAATTAATTCCTAAACTCTTTTAGAAATTAAAATAATAATAATTGTAATAATATTAATAAGACTCCTCTTATTAATTTATATTTAATATTTCTAAAATATTAAATAATAAATATTAAGCTATTTAATTTATTCTATCACCATAGATTAAATTAAACATACTTAACATATTATTACGATTATGCCATTAACTTCTTAAATAATTGTTCTTCTTTTTATGGTGTGACCCTTTAGGTTCTCCATATTAAACCGGTTGTGAATAAATCAATTAGAACAATTCTAATCTTATTTAAATAAATAAATTAAACGATTAATTTATTTAAATAAATAATATTTATTCTACAATAGGGATAAGCCTCCCTAGCGATCAACGACTTTTCAGATAATATTGATTTCAACATTAAACATAAAAGAACCTTTGAGTTAATAGTTACTGTACAATTCAATCCTTCCACCATACAATGTCTCAATTAAATATAAGACATGGAATTACTATCAAGTCTTATTTTATTTAATTATATGTATTTCGATTCCTAAATGCACAACTCCTAATGAATGTAAATTAGAAACTACTTTCTAATTTCATTCCACCTTGGCCAAGGGTTCCTGGGTTGTCATTTATCGAATCACATAGGACATTTCTCTTCTTTTACTAGAAGTGGTAAATTCTTTATTGATCATTCACTACCTTCATATATAACTTATTACACCCAAGCATACCCTTTGATATACTCTAAGAGTTTTAAGGAATAAGTCAAAGTGTAATTCATTATATATAAGATACTATGATGATCTCAAGTGCAAGGATCATTTGTACTACTATCACTACAGGAATTCCTATTGACAGGCAAGTAAAACTCCATTAGGTATTCCTTAGCGAGTCACGTTCAGTGAACTTATTCTCTAATAAGCACCTACATACTTGCTTTAGTGTCTCCACACAAATGATCATGAGATCAATCATCCTCATCCAATGAGCAAGTAACGTACGTACCAATCTATCCGGATTCACTAATCCCCTTTTTAGTAATCCATTGATTGGGAACATTTTAGTTTTAAGCTATCTAAGAATTTAGATCTCATTAGCATGATCTCATCATGATTCTAAAAGCATTGCTTAAAACTATGAGTTTATCACATATTATTAAAACAACACCATGTAGATAATAAATGCCTTTAATAAATAATTCTTTTATTAATAAATAAATAAGATTGATTACAAAGTATATGCTTTATCATCATACATGATTGGCTTGTTTGCATACTACTTTCAATCTCCCACTTGCACTAAAGCCAATCGCCGTGGTATCTCATACACATCTTCTCTAAGTGACGATCAAACTGCTGTTGTGATAACGCTTTAGTAAATGGATCTGCAATATTGTCTTGAGAGTGGCGACGTAACCTCTTTCAATGATCTCTCTGATCAAATGAAATCGCCGTAACACGTGTTTGGATTTCTGATGAGACCTGGGTTCCTTAACCTGTGCAACAGCTCCGGTGTTGTCACAGAATAAAGGCACTGGTCCTATAATGCTAGGAACCACACCAAGTTTGGTAATGAACTTCTTCATCCAAACAGCTTCCTTTGCAGCTTCACTTATAGCTATATACTCTGCCTCATCAATTGAATCGATGGCGTTTCATTGCTTGGAACTCTTCCAACTCACCGCGCCACCGTTTAAGGTAAACACATACCCCGAAACTGATTTACTGTCATCTTGGTCCGTTTGAAAACTTGAGTCTATGAAGCCCTCTAGTTTCAATTTAGACCCACCGTAGACTAGAAATACATCCTTAGTTCTTCTTAAGTACTTTAGGATATTTTTCACTGCCTTCCAAAGGTTCTCTCCTCGGATTCGACCGATATCCGCTTGTTACACTAAGTGAATGAGCGACATCTCGGTCTAGTACATACTCATACCAGTACATGATAGATCCTATTCTTTGAAGCATAAGGAATCTTACTCATACTGGTCTCTCTCCTCAGGTGTCTTTGGGGCCTGTTTCTTGGAGAGATGTATTCCATGGCTCATCAGCATGAGACCTCTTTTGGAATCTTCCATGCTAAACCTTTTTAGCATCAAGTCAATGTATGTTCCTTGGGACAAGCCAAGCATCCTTTTAGATCTATCTCTATATATCTTTATCCCCAAAATATAGGATGCTTCTCCCAAGTCCTTCATGGAGAAGTGTTTAGATAACCAGATTTTAATTGATTGTAGCATAGGAATATCATTCCCTATCAGTAATATATCATCAACATATAATACGAGGAATGAAACAGCGCTCCCACTAACCTTCTTGTACACACATGGTTCATCCTCATTTTTGATAAAATCAAACTCTTTGATTATCTCATCAAAACGGATGTTCCACCTACGAGAAGCTTGCTTCAATCCATAAATGGATCGTTGTAGCTTACAGACTTAATTTGTTCTAACCTTTGAAACAAATCCCTCTTGCTGTGTCATATACACATCCTCCTCAAGTTTCCCATTGAGGAAGGCCGTTTTCACGTCCATCTGCCAGATTTCGTAGTCATGGTAAGCTGCAATCGCAAGCAAAATCCGAATGGACTTGAGCATTGCTACTGGTGAGAAGGTTTCGTCATAGTGAACTCCTTGTCTTTGTTTGAAACCTTTTGCGACCAGTCGGGCCTTATAGGTCTCTACCTTGCCGTCTGCTCCAGTCTTTCTTTTAAAGACCCATTTACACCCAATAGGCTTAATGCCTTCAGGTGGTGAAACCAAAGTCCATACTTGGTTTTCATACATAGAGTCCATCTCAGATTTCATGGCTTCTTTCCACTTCTCTGAGTCTTTACTACTCATAGTCTGTTCATAATTCAATGGATCATCATCATCTATGATGCGTACCTCATCGTATCCTCTATGACAAGTCCATACCTATCAGGTATCTTTGGTACTTGGTTAGGTACCTCACTTTGATCTGTAGCATTTTGTGGTTCTTGAACCTCTTCAAGATATATCTTACTCCCACTGACCCCATCAAGGATAAACTCCTTTTCAAAGAAGGCAGCATGTTTCACAACAAACACCTTTTCATCAGTTGGATGATAGAAATAATACCCCGATGTTTCTTTAGGGTATCCCACAAATCTACATTTGTCAGATCTAGTTCTTATCGTTTTTAAACTTTTTGACATAAGCTGGACAACCCCAAGTCTTAACATGCTTAAGATTTGGTTTCCTCCATGTCCATAACTCATATGGGGTCTTGGGAACGGATTTTGTAGGTACCTTGTTAAGTAGGTATGCAGCCGATTCTAGGGCATATCTCCAGAAGGAAACTGGAAGGTCGGTAAAGCTCATCATTGATCGAACCATGTCCAACAATGTTCAATTTCTCCTTTCAGATACACCATTCATCTGTGGCATCCCTGGTGGAGTCCATTGTGAGATTATACCATTTTCTTTGAGATAATTGAGAAACTCACCACTTAAGTATTCTCCTCCTCGATCAGATCGAAGAATCTTAATACTCTTACCAGTTTGCTTCTCTACTTCACTTCTGAACTCTTTGAAATTTTCAAATGATTCAGATTTGTATTTCATTAAATACACATATCCAAATCTTGAGTGATCGTCAGTGAATGTAATAAAATAAGAATACCCTCCTCGTGCGATGCGTTGTTGTCATGTCAGGTCCACATACATCTGTGTGTACCAACGCTAACAACTCTGTAACTCTTTCTCCTTTTCCACTAAAAGGAGATTTAGTCATTTTACCCATGAGACAAGATTCACAAGTTGGATATGATTCATAATTTGATAGCTCTAGGAGCCCATCTTTGTGCAACTTGGATAATCTTGTTTCATAGTCTACAGTGCCACATGAAGGTATAATTAACATCATCTCTTTTCCTTTTCTTAGTTTGTTCAATTTGAAGTATATTTTCATGCAAGTTAAGTATATAAAGTCAATTTCGTAAGTTACCAACACCATATAAAACATTATCATTATAAATAGAACAACTGTTGTTCTTTATTATAATATTAAAACCATCCATATCCAATACAGAGATAGAAATAATGTTTCTAATGATATTTGGAACAAAATAACAATTATTTAAATTAATGAACTTGCCAGTAGGCGAGTGCTAAACAATAAGTCCCTACAACTAATGCAACCCTTTGCTCCATTTCCCACTCGTAGGATCGACCTCATCCTTGCTCGACTTTTCTACTTCACCACTACCCCAGATATTATTACATATGTGAGAACCACACACCGTGATTCTAATACCCAAGTAGAAGATTGACTTTCGGAAAAATTAACTTCAATCATAAACAAACCTTGATTAGGATTCAAAGCTTCTCCAAGCTTCTTCGCTTTTGTTCATGAAGATAATCCTTGCAGCCCTCTTCCAAAGACTCCACTTGTTGCAATGGAAGGAAATTCCTTTGCTAGTTGGATCAGGTTTCTTTTGATCCTTCACTTTCGCCTTTCCCTTAGCCTTCTTGGATTTCTTCTTTTCAAAAGATACCTTGGGCCTCTTCCTTTTCTTGGAAGAATCATCAACCAGTAAGACATGGTTCTTCTTGGATGGGAAGTGACCTTCAGCAGTTTTCAACATGTTAAGTAACTTTCGAGCAAGTGACGTCCAACTTATTCATGTGAAAATTCACAACAAATTGTGAGAAGGTGTCGGGGAGTGATTTGCAAGATCAAATCTTGACTCAACTCCCCATCCATGATTTAACCCAAGTCATCCAAGACGTTCAATCGATTGATCATCTTTAAGATATGAGTCTCAACGGTAGTGCCCTCGGTCATCCGAGATCAGAAGAGCTCCTTAGATATTTCATATCTAGCAGTCCTACTTTGCTCACCATAAAACTCTCGAAGGTGCAGTAGCATAGTAGGAGCATCCATGTTTTCATGCTGACGCTGAAGCTCGTTACTCATGGATGCGAGCATGATGCATTGAGCCACAGATGCATCATCTTGCCACTATTTAAAAGTAGCAATCTCTTCCTCAGAGGCTGTCTCTGCAACTTTTGTAGGTACGGGCGAATTTAGGACATAAGAAATCTTTTCAGCAGTAAGAACAATTCTCAGATTCCTTAACCAAATCAGTAGTAGTTATCCCTGGTCAGGTTTGTTAAGCATCAAGTATGATACGCAGTGAAATTAGTGAATGTGACATTTTCAAAATTCTGCATGTAAAAAGACAATATTTTAGCAAACATTCATTTAATTAATTACCAAAATAAATTAGGTCTTATTTTATATTGGTATCTCCCACTATTTCCTTCAAACTATATTACCCTCATATATATAGTTCGACAAAATCTAATTAAAGTTTTTGCTAGTTAGAATAAGGATCCCATTTCAAATATATATAGCCTTGTGGTGACACAACAAATTATATATAAATAAATAGGTAGACAAATCCTTGTCAATTACATCATCATTTAACTCCTTATGTTTTGCCTCTTAGATTATTTTGATCAAGTGGTGGCACATCCGAATCAAAATTATCTAAGTTAAGTCCAACCTAGCACTTCCATATATTCAAAAAAGAAAAATATCGTCCTTGTGGTGACACAACAAAACAATATTGTTCAATTTTCTTTATAAGCATCAAATGTGATAAATTAACATCTTAAATACTTGATACTTGCCTTGTGGTGACACAACAAACTCATATTAAATATTTAATACTCTATTAATTTTATCATGCTAGAAGGCGACGTTCGATATTCTAAATATCTTTGAATATATATAAAAACTTTGAGGGATTTGTTATTATTTGTCTCATCATGTTTAGCGCGCATACAAATATATATATAAAATACGCGTCATATTATTAAACATGCAAAGCATGTTTGCATAATATATAATATATAAAATACTAGCATGCACATATAGAATACTATATTCTACCCGGATTGATTATGGACTTTTATTCTAGTTTGGTTCACTAGAGCCACCAAGTGAACCAAAAGGTCAAACCCTAGGGTGCAAGAATAAACATTTAAATATAACTATTACATTTAAACCCGGGCTCCATTACAAACGGGTCTTCAAGCGCTCCTTGCTCCTTGATCTCCGGTTCTTCAAAAAAATTCTAACTAATCCTATTACATTAAACTATTTAATTTAAATAGAAACCTTGATCAGCAGTCAAGGGGAAGTACATAGGAGAGAGTTAGAATTTACATCAAGAAGAAAATTAGAAAAGACGAGGTACGTAGACCTCATTTAATAAAACCCATTCATTCAAACATCCAACTAAAATAAATCCATTCATATTGGTCAATAGTCCATAATCAATCCCATTTATTATCATACATATCATCATATGTATCAATAAATAAAATCATTCCATATATATATGAGTATCATTTAATGGGCAATATCAAGTTGCATGAAATCCAATTTCAAGATTAAAATAAACTCTTTATTTTAATTATAAAATTATTATGATAATATATATAATATATTACCGAACGTTGTGGCATGTTAAAAATAAAATACAATTTATGAATCACGTTAATAAAAAGCATGTTGATCATGCACATCCATGTAATCAAATAAGAAAGTGACCATATATATATTATAATATATAATTACTATATATGGTATTAAAAAGCTTCAGGTAACTTGATATAAATAATTACGGTATATGATATACCCATTTTACCAAGATGTCAGGATCACATGTTAACAATATATATAACTATCATATATATATTATATATATATATATATATATATATATATATATATCATATCAGACGTGAATCATATTATAGAAAAACCGTCTCAGCTTTACACGGAAAGCTGTTTTTAACATAACCTGTTCAACGTAAAACCGAAGAAAAAAAAAAACAACAGCTTTACGCCTTTTTTTTTCTTCATAAAATACTAATTTTATACAACAAAATATGCCCAATAAATTATTCAAAATACATATGGAATTAAAATAATTAATAATTCGCATAAAGTTTGTCTCATGATACCACTATTAGGTTTTGTGAAAATCAAAGTAGCAATCAAATTGCAAAAATAGCGGAAGCATAATAAAATCAGATTTTAAAATTTTTCACAAACCAATTACCCGGATCATCCTTTATGCATATTATTAATTAAAACGAAGAACAAGAAGTTATGTAATCATACCTTTGTAGATACGAGCTTCCACAGGTACGAGTTCAACTCCTACTTCTCCGCAATCTCCGGGTAGGTTCCTGCCTTTAATCAATGTAAGCCACCCAAGTGTATGGCCTCTAGAGGTGATCCACCAAGAAAGACAAATTTTCAAGAAGAATGGTGTATTGGCTCAAACCTTAGTTTTTCCTATCTCTATAGAAAAGGGGGCGTACTCTCCAACTATTGGAATTACGTATATCTTGATATCTGATATAAGACTCCTTTTATAAAGATATCAGGTAACCCTATTTTCATTAAAATAAGGTATTATATATTTAATTAAACTCTTTTAATTAAATGGGCTCCCTAATCTTATTAGGGATAATTAATTAAACTCCTTTAACTAATTTTTCCTCCTAATCCTATTAGGAATAAATGAGAGTACTTATATTAAATTAATTCCTAAACTCTTTTAGAAATTAAAATAATAATAATTGTAATAATATTAATAAGACTCCTCTTATTAATTTATATTTAATATTTCTAAAATATTAAATAATAAATATTAAGCTATTTATTTTATTATATCACCATAGATTAAATTAAATATACTTAACATATTATTACGATTATGCCATTAACTTCTTAAATAATTATTCTTCCTTTTATGGTGTGACCCTTTAGGTTCTCCATATTAATCCGGTTGTGAATAAATCAATTAGAATAATTCTAATCTTATTTAAATAAATAAATTAAACGATTAATTTATTTAAATAAATAATATTTATTCTACAATAGGGATAAGCCTCCCTAGCGATCAACGACTTTCAAAATAATATAGATTTCAACATTAATCATAAAAGAACCTTTGAGTTAATAGTTACCGTACAATTCAATCCTTCCACCATACAATGTCCCAATTAAATATAAGACATGGAATTACTATCAAGTCTTATTTTATTTAATTATATGTACTTCGATTCCTAAATGCACAACCCCTAATGAATGTAAATTAGAAACAACTTTCTAATTTCATTTCACCTTGGCCAAGGGTTCCTGGGTTGTCATTTATCGAATCACATAGGACATTTCTCTTCTTTTACTAGAAGTGGTAGATTCTTTATTGATCATTCACTACCTTCATATATAACTTATTACACCCAAGCATACCCTTTGATATACTCTAAGAGTCTTAAGGAATAAGTCAAAGTGTAATTCATTATATATAAGATACTATGATGATCTCAAGTCTAAGGATCATTTGTACTACTATCACTACAGAATTCCTATTGACAGCAAGTAAAACTCCATTAGGTATTCCTTAGCGAGTCACGTTCAAAGGAACTTATTCTCTAATAAGCACCTACATACTTTCTTTAGTGTCTCCACACAAATGATCATGAGATCAATCATCCTCATCCAATGAGCAAGCAACGTACGTACCAATCTATTCGGATTCACTAATCCCCTTTTTAGTAATACATTGATTGGGAACATTTTAGTTTTAAGCTATCTAAGAATTTAGATCTCATTAGCATGATCTCATCATGATTCTAAAAGCATTGCTTAAAACTATGAGTTTATCACATATTATTAAAACAGCACCATGTAGATAATAAATGCCTTTAATAAATAATTCTTTTATTAATAAATAAATATGATTGATTACAAAGTATATGCTTTATCATCATACATGATTGGCTTATTTGCATACTACTTTCAGAAGCAGCGTGGGAACTTGAAGAAAGGATGAGAAAGAATTATCCTCTTTTGTTTGAGTGATATAGGGCGAGATTCTGGGAAAGTAATCTTTATAAGGGGGGAAGAATGTAACGCCTTTTAGAAATTCGGATCCTTTGTAAAAATATTTGAAAGAATTAAATAATGAATAAAATGATATTATTTGTTATTATATGTGTTAATAAGATGTATGTCGTTTTATAACCTAGAAATGTCGGAAGACCGTAGTATTCGAACCACGTGAGAGAATTAAAGTGTTTGAATTTCCAAGACGAAAATAAATGTTTTCCGAGGAAGTTTACGAAAAACACTATTCACCATTTACCGCTCGGGAATTATTTTTGAACTTCCGAAAAATACGTAATGTTAGAATATCGAGGCGAGGTGGATTATGTAATAATAATCTAAGTATAAAAAATGCAATAATTCGCATGTGGACTTAATTTGGGAATATAGGTATTAAAACCTAATGAAATGAATTAATGTAACTTTACATAAAAATAAGTCCATAAGCTTAAAGGTGTAAACCTAAGTGGGATTCATTATGAAACCCAAGTGTTTAATAAAGGGAGGCCCAAACTAATTAATTAGCAAGCCCAAAGAATAAGTTAATTGAATTAGCATTAAGCCCAAACTATGATCCATTAGTTAATGAGGATCCATGGGGCAACCCATGGGTAGACTTGATGGGCAAACCTTTTGTGTGGTGAGCAAGTGTTAATGGCCAAGTAAATAAGAGTGGTTAGCAAGTAGACTTGGTTAATAAGAATTGAATAGTAAGGAGGTTAGTTTAAGGAGGTGGGATGACACATAGACCATTCTACCCTCACTTTGTTAAGCCTATAAATAGAGATCTCATTATTCATTTTATTGCTTGATTAAAATCTGTCTCAAACTCTTTCTCAAACAACTTATTTGTTAGAGTCAATAAGCACTTTGAGCTTAACCTTTCCTTAGTAGATTTCCAAAGCAAGTGAAGTAATCATCAAAGGTAAATGATCTTGTCTTCTTCATCTCTAACATATTAGGAGGATAAGAGAAGTGTAATCTAATGAACTTAGATGCTAAGAACATAGGAGAATTTGATAAGCAATGGACTTAAGCCGAATAAGCAACTTGAACTTAAATAAGTTGATGAACTTATGAAGAATTTCCATATGTTGTCATAAGCATGAGAATTGTAGTTAATGAGTTAAACAAGTCATTGACTTGTAAGAATAAGTCAAAACCTACCTTAATATAAGTTGGTGTAATAAGTAACTTGTAATGTCTACATGTTGATTAAAATCCACTTAGAATGATTAGTATTGAGGTTTCGCAGGAATTTGCACGATTGGACGATAATCGTCGAATTCGTAAAATTCTCGGAATGGAAGTTGTATTTTGTGTTTGACAATGGAAACATGGGTTTTCGATGGAGGCAAGTCATATTTGGCATTATAGAGTTGCGGACTCGAAAATGACCAGATTCCGACTTAGAATGAAGAAACGAGCATTGAACGTTCACGAATGTTATCGTTTTCGTTAAAATTGAACTAATAGGTGGAATTTTAGCAAATGAAGTCGAATAGATAAAATTCTTGAATGAATACATAGAGTACGTGATTTTGTGAACCGTAGGCTGTTGAACGAGACAATTCAGACTTATAACGAAGAAGTTACGAGTCCGGGAATCTCACAAAATTTAAAGTCTGTAAAAATTTTCTGGTGCACAGAGCTGGCGCCGCGGCGCCAGCCCAAGGCCATTTAGCCCGCGCCGCAGCGCCGAGCTTGGCCGAGCAAAGCCATAACCTTCTGGAGAGTGGCGCCGCAGCGCGACCATTAACACTGAGACTCGCGCCGCAGCGCCGAGTCCGGGTTCTAGGCAATAATAGGTGATGCAATACGCAAGATCAAGTGTAAAAGCTCAGCAGCCAAATACCAAATTTCAAGACCAAGACATTAATGAATGTTTACATATAGAGCATGACTAGTAATTGATAAGCAATTGAAAAAGGATTATAATGAAACATTGTTAAGACTAAGTCAATTACTTATGAATGTACGAATGACGTAATGGAAAGTCGGAACCTATAATAACAAATCTAATAGGTAATTAGATTGAGAAGTAGGGTAAGATTCTTTAGGAACCATGTGTGAACATTCATGACCTAATGTTCTATGTTATGCTATCATCTAATGTAGAGACCATAAAGACGTAAATGCACGTGTTATAAATTGTAGCAGACGCTAAAGGCAAGTACTCTAACCCTTGTTCCAGTTTGATCTGGGCAAGTCTTTGTGATTCATGTATTCTTCGTATGAGTTAGTATCTGAGGAATGTCAAAGCCAATCCTTTCGGCTAGACATATGCTATGTTATTCTCACAAGTGTTGATAAGGATTTATCAAACTAATATTGTTGTGGTTTTCAAAAGTAGATTTAGTATGCTAAAATGTTTTGTCGTCAAATGACAGGCACATGAGGTTGCCACAACTTAAACGTATACATGTTTAATGAATGTAGTGTTGATCAACATAGAGTACTATAGGCGATCACCTAGACGTGTTTCGTAAGCTATACTTTTGACTTACTTGACTTAGTGCCGAGATGTCCTTTTCAAAGTACTTATGAAATGCTTACGGTTTTTGAACCAAATTGATGTTTTACCAATATTGTTGTTGTAAAACGCTTTTGAATGAAAAAAAGAAGTGTTATTTTGAATTATCAATAGTACTTCATAACTATTGTTCAGCTTATTGAAGATATACTTAATATATATATTTTCATCATATTTATTTATGATAAGGTTCATCACATTTGCATTGATGACACATTCAATGCAAACTTCTCAAGTTCAACATCTCGGAAGTTTAAGAAACTAGCATTCATATAGTATGAATGAAGTTAGAAACTTCTATGTTGAACTCGGTAGTTCTTGCCTATGTGCAAATGTGTGATATCGGGTAAGGTGGTAGTATGATGAGGCCTCAGTGCTATAATTTTAACACTTCGGTGTTTCTATGAGATGAACTGTGACGCCCCCAAATCCGGGTATCTTCCAACCCGACAGATGGTGCTACACGGTGCTACAGTTCACATAAACATTTAATTGAAATGCCTCAAAAGAACGGATATGTCTTATATATATAACAACAGAATATTTACATTCCCCAGGTTCTTTACAACCAATATAGTGTCTTTTTCATAATATCAATATTATTTAATACAAAACCTATACTATTACATAAGCAATCTACGGGTCCGCCTTTGCCTTCCCTTTATCCTTTCCGGATCCATCGATCCGTTCTGTCTTAGCTGCATTCATATGGTTCAAGCAAGAATGAGCTTCTTGAAACATAGGAATAGTTAACTTACGCATTGGTTTACTCTACTTTACTTAACTATTGTTCAGTTATTGAAGATATACTTAACACGTACACCAATTAGTCATATACTTAACTTACGCATTGGTTTACTCTACTTTACTTCCTAGGGTTCACGTTCTTGCAATATAAGTTTACGCGACTAACTTTCATTACTGGTTTACGGCTTCATGACCTACGGAGATGTCTTACTCAAACCGTTCATCATCTTAGATGATTTATATTCTTATCTTCTTCTTATAACATCTATAGGACTCAGCACCCATCGCTTCTCTGCTAGTAGTCCATATGGTACTCTGAGTGGTTTCCCACAAACAACCAACAAACTAGTTCCCGTCTCATCTACACTGCCAATACAGTGAGTTAGATCAGTTGCCAATTTTGTATATACCTTCGCTCTCTAAAGGAATTGTTTAGCCCAACTCCCATATGTCAACTATCAAAGGTTACAATTGTACAACAACCTAACTTATCATAACTTACCTGAACCATTAAACTATAATGTTTGATAAGTCAAATTCTTATTCATTACGGCTTTCTGGCAACTAAATGCCATACCTCAGGATTCATTCTTTATCGTCCAAGTCATACAATCTTTTGTATACTCAGAACGATCATTCAATGTCAATACTATGAGGTTATAGCGTTAAAAATTTTATATTATCTTATTCATATCTTACAACATCCAGTTCATTCAACTCGGAATGTTGTCCAAGTTATACTTATTAACTCGACTTCTTAACGTTATACGTTATTGTCATTAACTCAGTTTCTTCACCGTTCATGGTTAATCAACATTCTTCATTACCTTATGGTCAAACCATACACGAAGTGTAGGTTTTACCAATGTAATATTCACGTACACTCAACCCTTACGTTGGTTAACGTGTCTAACGCTTACATTCATTCCATCTTCTTTATCCGACTTACCTTCGGACTTTCATTACTCTTATTACCGTTCGCTACGACTTTTCACGATAATTCATATCTTACTTACTACCTTCATCAACGTCTAAGTTATACAACCGTTGTACACTTAGAACGTTCGTCTAACGTGAATACGATTCACGGGAATCATTTACGTATTCGACGTTTACGTTGCTCGTCTCTTAATCTTTCATTCAATCTTTACTTAAGGTTTTAATCTCTTTCAATCGTTATCCAACCCATGAACCCCATGTTCATTATTCTTTCTTAATGTCAAAGCCATACGGTTCGTTGTATGCTAAGACCGATCGTTCATCGTAACTACGTTGCGTTCACAGCGTCTATACACTTTATACTTATCTCTCATTACCACATCATAACATCGAAATGTTATTCATTACCTTCATCACTCAACGTCTAAGGAATCACAACCAAAGAAATCCCTCATGTTCGTTCATCGCGACTACGGTCCCCGGATATTGGTTCCGTAACCCGCACTTACAATCTTTGTCTTTTAATCTCGTTTAATCTTTCCGTTCAACCTTTACTAAAGGTTTAACTTGCTTGCTTAAGCATTATTTTAGGTGAACTATATGTGCATACTTCTTTATTTCACATCCCCCAGTATCTGAGAAATAAAAATCTCATTTCTGTGCATTGCCTTACACCGGCATATGCCATACTAGCGTTCCCTTCCTCTTTCTCGTATTGTACATGACGACTTTCACAATTTCCTCTTCCTTGGTCCGGTGTCATGGCGCCAAACCCTTTGTTACCTCTCATACTTGGTACAAGAACTCACCAAGAGTGATGGTCGAGCTTTGAGTCATGCAGCACCACTTCTCAAAGCTCAACCAAAGGTGACTGCACAATGAGCCTAAACCCTAGAAAAATTTCTAAGTCTTGCATTAAGTTTGAGATTCGTACTTCCTGATCTCATAACTTCTTCTCTATAACTCGAAACGAGGTCGTTCCAAAGCCATTCTCTTCCTTATCTTACGTACTTCAGTACCCCTCGGACAGAACTTCGTTCTAAATCCATTAACGTGCTATTCAATTGGCTTAATCTTCACTCTTCGTTCATTTTTACGCTTTTAAGGTTCTTCGCTCATTCGTACGTAATTCGGTCATCCGAACTCGAAACTCGTTCGTTCTTGAGTCCATGACTCACATTTTCTACACTTTCTTACATTCTTATGAAACCCTACTCATTTGGGTTTATCTACATACTTTCTATTTCTCGTTCATCGTTTACAAAATTTTGCCATAACTTCGTTATAGCTAAGTTTTAATCCGTTCTTCATGAACGTTTCTACCGTTCCTAACCAAGAAAATAAGCAACAAACTTATATGCGATGGTTTTAAACTTGTCCATCAACAAAAATTATCCTACGATGGTTTTAATTTTGTCCATCAACAACATTCTTCGTGTTCTTCGCATGTTCTTCGCGTTCTTCAATTTTAATCGATATTTTGGATTACGATTTCACTTTTTCTTGGAATTTGATGTTATATAACATCATTCCTTACTTATTTCACCTACTCATTCATATAATTCATTCAGATCGCTCAACATCCTTACGAATCTTATACTTCCTTAAGAAATTTATAAACTAACTTTCTAATTCTTATTTCTTTATTTTCTCATGATTTCAACCATATGAAATCATTCTTAACATCATCTACTCCTTATCTTCATTAAGTTATGTTTTAAACATATTAAACTTAAAGAAAATTTTAGAAGAAACTAGGGTTCGGATTACCGTTTTTCTTTAATCCTCTTCCGTTATACAAAGCCGGCGATTTGCAAGCTTTTCTATTTCATGATCACTTTTGATCCGAGCATTCATGCTCAAACTCTTCCTTCTCCCTCTTCATCTGAGCTCTCTCTCTCTCTCTCTCTCTCAAGTTATAGGATTTTCAAAAATCCTAAAAAATGAAATCTAGCTTCCTATATATAGAAAACCAAAGCTTAGGGCAATTTGGTCATTTTGCCCCCACCTCCTTACTATTCCCACCTCCTCCAACACTTAGCCACCAAGTAAACTTGGCCTCCACCCTTACTTGGTGGCCAATTGGCCGGTCCACATGCCCATGGGTCACCACATGGGTTGTCCCATTGGTTATTACCCATCCGTTTACCCATCGATTCGATCCGCGGTTTCTTTTCTTGGTTTGGGCCTTAACCCTAATTCTTATTGGGCCTATCTTGGGCTTGATTTCACCAAGCATTTTGCTTGACATAATCCAAGTCCAATTGGATTCTACAAAGTCCATTGAACTCAAAGTCCATTAAGACTAATCGTATTCTATGCATTCCATTCTCGTATTCTCTTCGTAATTCGTTCGTAAGATATTCGTATTATACGTCGTTCAAAACTTCGTACTATACTCGTATAATAACTACTATTATACTCGTATTTCTCACACATAATAACTCTAATTATTTTATGTGCTCATAACATTCTCGGAACTCACTTTTCCTAACCCTTAAGTTTTAAGTCCGCAGGCGAAAACATCGTTTTTGCCATAACCGAAATATTATTGAATATTCCATCACGTCTCTAAATTATACGTAATCATTAAATTCTCGGAATTTCAAAATAAATCTCCAAGCAGAAACGGATGAATAGTGCATATTTCGTCTTTTTCCTTGAAAAATATTTTGTTCCCAGAAAAATCTTATTTTCGTCTTGAAAATTCTTACTCGCTCAGACTAGCTCGTAGCCAGAATACTCCCGACTTATAGTCATCCTAGGTTATAGAACAATTAATAAACACATAGCATAGAATAGTATTAATAAAAATTCATTTTATTAATAACTAATTCTTTAAACCTAAATTCTGGATAATCCAAAATTTCGGGTTGTTACAGCCACCACTTAAACATACACACGTTTAATGAATGTAGTGCTGATCAACATAGAGTACTATAGGCTTATCCCCTAGATGTACTCGTAAGCTATGTCGGACTTACGGACTTAGTTCCGGGATGTCATTTTCAAAGAAATTATGAAATGCTCATAGTCTTGGACCAGAATTGATGTTTTACTGAATATTGTCATTGTAAAATGTTTTGAAGGAAAAGAAGTGTTATTTTGAATTATCGATTGTAATTCATAACTATTGTTCAGTTATTGAAGATATACTATTCCTATGTTTCAAGCATGTTATTTTTATTAGAATTGTTGTACTTGCTGAGCTAGTTAGGCTCACTCTTGCTTGAACCATATGAATGCAGCTAAGATCGAACGGACCAAAGGATCCAGCAAGGATAAAGGAAAGGCTAAGGCGAACCCGTAGCTTACTTTTGTAATAGTATAGGGTTGTAATAATAATATTTGATATTATGACAAGAACAAGTGTAACGGTTATAAAGAACCTGGGGAATGTTAATATTATTTTGGAATATATATAAGACATTCGTTCTGTTGAAGCATTTCAATTGAATGTTGTGTGAACTGTAGCACCGTGTAACACCATCTGTCGAGTTAAAAGATACCCAGATTTGGGGGCGTCACAGGTTGGTATCAGAGCATTATGTTATAAAACATAAAGGGGGATTTGAACCTTAAGTCATAACCTTAAGAAAAGTCAAAGAAATAAAATATGGAAATTAACCCTATAAAAATGCATTATATATGTTATGTGTTTTTATTATTCTACTGACATGTACTAATCAAACTCATTTATGTTGTTGTAGATGTCAGGAGAAAATGGAATGTATAGAGACGTACATGTAGTCAGTGAAGGATCGGTTAATCAGATAGAGATTATACCAAACCTCGTAGCAGCAGAGCCTGAAGTTGTAGTTGTCGAGTCCAGAGACTCAGAGAGCCTAGACCTTATGTTTGTGTTCGACGGCATATTAGAGGAAGAGGTGGAGGTAGTGTCCTTCAACCCAGTAGCAATAGCAGCAGAGATGGCTCCAGGGGAGTCAATGATGTCACTATTTATGTCAATATTGGATAGAAACATCCATTACTGCCAGGAGGTGAAGGAAATAAAAGTCGAGCTCCAGGCTGTCTTGGAGGATAAGACAGACGTGGAGTCAATGTTGAAACATGAACATGATGAGAGAGGTTTAGCCAAGGTCAAGGTCCATGAGCTAAAATAGGAGGTGTTTGAGCTCAGGGGGGAGCTAAAGACCAAGAAGTAGAAGATAAGGAGAATGTCCTATATTCATAGGAGTTTTAATGCGGGCTTCCAGCAGCAGGTAGTTGGCTATCCTATACAAGCAGGGCAGACGCGACTTACTATCAGCCGTGATATTATCGCCGGTCTTGCCAAGGCAGATTTTGATAATGCCTTAAGGCAGTTGTAATCTATTAATAGATAGAATAGTTTAGATATGTAAATATTGTGTATCTAGTAGTGACGTAAAACCCTCTTTTGTATATCAAAGGGTAGTCTTTTGTAAATCCCAATTTCTGGAAAGCAATGGCGGGATAGTAATGTAATCAGCTTAGGTTGTATAATGTAAACAATATAGTATTATACTACAAGAAATGAATCAATATAAGCCTTTTTCAGAACATATTGATTAATGAATGTTGAAGTTATTGTTTAATCTTGAATAATAACTAACTAAAAGGAAACGAATAATAACAAAATGTGTTGTTTATTGTAACAGTAAAATGCCGCCAAGAAGAGTACCACAGAACCAAGGTGCTAACGTAAATCAACCAAAGGGAGGTCCGATTAACCTAATGCAGGAATTTGTTAATTTACTGACATCAACGTTCAATAGAAATGGGGCTAACATCCCCGTAATCCTGGAGTAGTACGAGTTACTACGTTTAAGGATTTCAAGAGTGTGGGTCCGCCGGAGTTCAAAGGAACTACAGACCCAATAGAAGCCCAAACATAGGTGAAAGAAATAGAGAAGGCATTTGTCATAGCAAATGTCGACGAGGGCCAAAAGGTTGCCTTTGTAACTTATATGATGAAGGGAGAGGCCAACTTTTGGTGGGAGGCCAACCAGGCTAGGGCCGGGATCGAGAACTTAATATGGGTGAGATTCAAGGAGATATTCTTCGAGAACAACTTTCCCACGAGTAGCAGGGAAGAATGGAGATGAGGTTTCTTAACTTGAAACAAGGGGACATGGTGGTTTCCCAATATGTCGCCAAGTTTAATGAATTGGTGAGGTTTGCTCCACACCAAGTGGACACCGAGGTTAGGAAAGCTCGACGGTTCGAGCATGACTTGAAACCCTGGCTCTATAACCATATTTCTGTGTTCCAGAGTACTTCCTTTGGAACCATTTTAGAGAAGGCGATAATCGCTTTGAGCCAGTACCACAAGGATAAGAAGAATAAGGGGAAGGTTGATGGGGGAGTAAAGATTGAAGGAGCCAACGGGAGTGGCGAGGGACAGAAGCGGAAAGTGTTTAACTCTGGGAATACCGGAGTGAAGCAAGGAGAACCAAAGAGGAGGATGGATGTAACAATCCAGAATTTTATTTGTAATTTAAAATATTTATTTAAATTAAATAAATATTATATTTATGTGGTTGTTGTTAGTATATATTTGTGAATTTAATTTTAATGAGGTTTAATAGTTAAGTTAACTATTAAAGAAATTAAATGAATTTGGTAATTATTTTAAATATTTATTGAATTAAATAAATATTTTAAATAATTTATTTATTGAGAAAAATAAATAATTTATGAGATTGTGGTATAATAATTTAGTTTAAAATGTATGATAATTAAATTAAAGCAAAGGTAAATTTTATTCTTTGAAGATTTAATTTAATGAATTAATTAAATTAAATGAGTTGTTTAATATGAAAGAAAATAAGTATATTAAATAAAGTAATGTTTAAGTCTAATTTATTAATTAAATTAGATACATGTAATTATGTATTAATTATAAGTAAAATTATAATAAGATTATAATTATTATTAATTATTATTATTATAAGTTATTTTAATTAACTAAAGGTGTGACACATGAAACTATATAATATAATATTATTAAAATAATCTAGTTTGGGGGAATTGGTGTGTGGCCAAACAAGGCCTTGTGGCCTTTGGTCTAATTTAACTGATGAAGACGTATTATTGTGTAACTGAAAGAGTACGTGGGAGGATGGCCATATCAGTTTATTTTCTACGCGTCTAAATTTTTAAGGCTAAGTTCAAAGAGGGTTTGGTGAGAAGAAGGAAACACAGAGAGTTTGGAGAGAGAGCAAGAGAGGAAACATGGTGAATTGGATTCTTTGTGATTGTCAAGGAGAGGAATTCTAAACCTAGTCATCATATTTTGCTAGTCAACAATAAAGGAATAAGGTATAACTTACTTTAATTTTAACTCTTATGTTTGGAATTTTGATTGATAATTGTGTTGGATTGATACATATACATGTATGTAAGGTTTATACTCTGTTAATCATCACATTTGAGTGTTGTTTGAGTATCAAATTCATGAAATTTGGGTTTGTAGGGAGAAAAGTAAATAACAGTGTATGTTTATGAAAAATGGCGTAAAAAGTACGAAATTTTATGTCCAATATGTGTTATAATCTATATATTGGTATTGGATTATGTTAGTATGTGAAGAAACAAAAACGACGTACTTTGAATTATGTCGATTGGTTAAGAAACGAAGTCGTGGCGATTGAATTCGCTAAATGTGTTTAAAATATGAAAATATAGCATGAACACTGAATTGGAACCCTTAAAATGATTTGTTAATATGTTTGAAGTGTTATAATTATTCTCTAGATGAGTACCAAAGAGTTTAACGAGTCCAACGAATTGAAAACCAACTAATTCTGACTTAAAATGAAGAAGTTATGAATGTTTGAAGTAAAAACATTGCAAAATCTGTAATCTGGGAGAAGCCGAGCACGCACGCCGCTGTAGAGAGCGCTTAACGCTACTGGCAATCGCTAATCGGCGTATGCCATTGTGGTGAAGGATTTGATAGCGCAGCCTCAAAAGTATGTCATGTGTGACTGTTTTGACCTATTTTAGTAAAATAAGCATAACGTTTTCATACGAACTCTGATTAAGGCGATTCAAGATGATCTGGAACGAGGACGAATAGAACTACAACTTTTATTCTTTAAGTGTTTCAATTTGTGGTCTGGATAAGGGGTCAAAATGGCCATTTGTGGGGCTGATATGTATTAGGTGTCAATCAGAGGGCGTCAGGCATCTACGTATGCAAGTGTAGTGCTTCTGACGATAAAAGATGTTGTTCTAAGTTATAAAACATGAATGTTAGTAAATATAATGATGATTAACATTAATAAATGATGTGTTAGATAAGTTATGTAAACACACTAAGCATACACAAGAGAGACGATTCGGGCGTGTGACGAATGAAAGTCGAAACGTCGTGACAAGTGTTAATGAACATTATAAGATATGGAATGAGTTTAATATAAAAACCATAAGTATTCCTATCAAGACTTAAACACTTGAATGAATTTGAATATTACATAAGTCGAAAAGTTAACACAATCTAATTGAACATTGTGTGCTACTTAACAGGAAGTATTATGAGATGTGGAGTAGAGTTTACATTACAATTACTATATGTTTTTATGTGACTAATAGTTGATGTGTATGATTATATAATTGTGTAGGGCACGTGAAGTGCAGATAACTATAAGCTGTTAAACTATTATTGGTAAATAACAATCAAGGAAAGTCTTTCAGTTCCTATTTGCTATGTGAACTTGGTGATTAGCTGTTTTAAATCTTTATTGCAAAGAGCATGATGTGTTATATATATGTTGAATGAATGAAATGTTAAAGTCAACTTATGACTACGTTAATTGAGTAAAGCATGCTGATTGAGTAAGAAACTCAATCTTTATACTTGTTATATGAACTGTAGTATGTATGTTATGTTAGTCTAATGTTTATGAGATATATGTTGAGCATGTTATTATGTTCTACATGATGCATGAAAATTGTTAGATTTTGCTGGGCTGTCGAGCTCAACCTTGCAAATAACCATTTTTGCAGGTTAAGGATTGAAGGATGTGCTACTTGAATGACGTGGATCAGAAATAATACACGAAGATTAATATTTTAGCTAAAGTTGTAATTTCTTTATACCATGATTAAGATTCATGAGATGTACTATATGTTTTATGATGTATAGTTTTATGTTGAGTTATAAAGCTAAAGTTAGAGTTATCTGATATGTAAAGGTTATCGGATTGAAATGTAAAATTTTATATAATAAAAGTGATAAAGAGAATCATAAGATAAGATTGATTCAAAGACATGTAGATGATAAAGGTTTTAATTCAGGGAATTAAAGTAAGAAGACATAAAAGTTTAAATTATTCCGCATTTTATAAAGTTTTACATCGAATAATGATGTAAAATCAGAAGGTAGATGTGTTATTAATGACCAAAGTTGAGAATTAAATTGTATGAATTTTGGGATCGTTACAGTTAGTATCAAAGATGTAGGTTATAAACATTAGGTAGGAGTACCTTAGGCTATAACCTTAGAAAAGAGAGGTGAAGATAATGAAAGAAAAAACAAACTCAAATAGAGTTTGAACAATAAGAAGTAATTTAAGAAATTTATATAGAAGTGATTAAAACATGCGTGAAAGGATTCAAAGAAAAATTTCGCAGAGTTATAAGGAATATGAATGTGGGGTTACCCAACTGCAATAATAAGAATGTAAGGTGATAATAAATAGATAATGTCTATAAAAAGAGAAAGATAAAGAAGTTAAGAATATAAAGTTATATTTAAGTATGGTACAATTGTACTCTTTAATAGTTGATGTGTGGTATCTGGGCTAAACGATTCCTTCATAGAGCAGAGGTATATACGAACTAGCAACTCAGAACCTAGTTTGTTTGTTGTTTGTGGGAAACCACTCAGCGTACCATATTGAAACTGTTAGAGACTCGATGTCTACCAAGTATAGAAAATGGATATATACGATGAAAATGTAGAACGTGAATGAAATGTTGAGCAATGCAAATGAAGTTAGAAATTCTTAAAGGAAGAATTGTTATATAATCAAGAAAATTCAAAAAAGAATCTTGAAGAGATATAAAGATAAGAAATGGGAGTTACCTAACTCCAATAGCCAATATAACGAATAATGTCGTAAATGATGAAAAAGGGAAAGAAAGAGGATCGTAAAACAAAACGATCACGAATTAAGAAAATAATTTTAAGGGAGATGATTATAGAATAAAATCACAACATGATCTGTTTAAGTTATAAAAGAAATATTGTGACGCCCCCAAATTCGGGTATCTTCCAACCCGACAGATGGTGCTACACGGTGCTACAGTTCATATAAACATTCAATTGAAATGCCTCAAAAGAACGTAAATGTCTTATATATATATCAAAAGAATATTTACATACCCCAGGTTCTTTACAACCAATACATTGTCTTTGTCATAATATCAATATTATTCCTTACAAAACTTATACTATTACAAATGTAATATATGGGTTCGCCTTCGCCTTCCCTTTATCCTGGCCGGATCCATCGGTCCGTTTGGTCTTAGCTACATTCATATGGTTCGAGCAAGAATGAGCCTAACTAGCTCAGCAAGTACAACAATTCTAGGAAAATAGCATGCTTGAAACATAGGAATCGTATATCTTCAATAACTAAACAATAGTTACGAAGTACTATCGATAATTCAAAGTAACACTTCTTTTCATTCGAAACGTTTTACAACAACAATATTCAGTAAAACATCAATTCCGGTTCAAGACCATAAACATTTCATAAGTACTTTGAAAAGGACATCCCAGTACAAGGTCCATAAGTCCGACATAGCTTACGAGAACGTCTAGGTGATCAGCCTATAGTACTTTATGTTGATCAACACTATATTCATTAAACGTGTATACGTTTTAAGTTGTGGCAACCTCACGTGCCTGTCGTTTGACGACAATACAATTTAGCATATTCAGTCTACTTTTGAAAACCACAACAATATTAGTTTGGTAAATCCTTATCAACACTTGATAGAATAACATAGCATACGTCCAGCCGAAAGGATTGGCTTTGACTTCCTCAGATACTAACTCATGCGAAGAATACGATAGAACTGGAACAAGGGTTAGAGTACATAACTTTAGCGTCTGCTTATATATATAACACGTGCACTTTATGTCTTTAAGGTCTCTACATTAGATAATAACATCACATAGTACATTAGGTCATGAATAATAATATAGATGGTTCCTAAAGAATTTTACCATTCTTCTCAATTTAAATACGTATTAGATTTTTATTATTGGTTCCGGCTTTTCGTTAGGTCATTCTTACCATTCTTATCCTTGCCCGATCCATCGGTCCATTCGGTCTTAGCTGCATTCATATGGTTCAAGCAAGAATGAGCCTAACTAGCTCAGCAAGTACAACAATTCTAGGAAAATAGCATGCTTGAAACATAGGAATCGTATATCTTCAATAACTGAACAATAGTTACGAAGTACTATCGATAATTCAAAATAGCACTTCTTTTCATTCAAAACGTTTTACAACAACAATATTCAGTAAAACATCAATTTCGATTCAAGACCGTAAGCATTTCATAAGTACTTTGAAAAGGACATCCGGGCACGAGGTCCGTAAGTCCAACATAGCTTACGACGAGCACGCCTAGGTGATCAACATAATAGTACTCTATGTTGATCAACACTTGTATTCATTAAACGTGTATACGTTTAAGTTGTGGCAACCTCACGTGCCTGTCGTTTGACGACAATACAATTTAGCATATTCAGTCTACTTTTGAAAACCACAACAATATTAGTTTGGTAAATCCTTATCAACACTTGATAGAATAACATAGCATACGTCCAGCCGAAAGTATTGGCTTTGACTTCCTCAGATACTAACTCATGCGAAGAATACATGAATCACAAAGACTTGTCCAGATCGAACTGGAACAAGGGTTAGAGTACTTTCCTTTAGCGTCTTCTTATAGATATAACACGTGCACTTTATGTCTTTAAGGTCTCTACATTAGATAAGAACATCACATAGTACATTAGGTCATGAATAATAATATAGATGGTTCCTAAAGAATCTTACCCTTCTTCTCAATCTAAATACGTATTAGATTTGTTATTATTGGTTCTGGCTTTTCGTTAGGTCATTCTTACGTTCATATGTAATTGACTTAACTTAACTCTCAGTGTTCATACTCAAGGCTTAATTATATCTTAACAATATTTTATTAAGATCCTCATTTAATTACTTATCAAATACTCTTCATGCTTAACATGTAAACATTTCTTTATTATCTAGGTTATGAAGTCAAGCCAGCAGTACGGCTATTGCTTACTGGTGTACCGCCAACTGCTGCTACCACTTATTGTTCAAAACCCCGAACTCGGCGATGCGGCGCGAGTCTCTGTGTTATATGTCGTGCTGTGGCGTGACTCTCTAGGGGCTGATGGCCATTTTGCGCCAAGTGCGGCGGGCTATTTTTTCCTTGAGCCATAAGCCCACTTTCTGCTCACCGTAAAACTTGGACAGTTTTGAAACTTTTGTGAAACTCCCAAACTCTTAACTTCTTCGTTATAAGTCCGAATTAGCTCGTTCAAGAGGCTACGGGTCACAAATTATGTACTCTATGCGTTCGTGCAAGAATTTTATCTATTGATCTTCGTTTACTAAAATTTCACCTATTAGTCCATTTTAACGAAAATGATAAATGTTCGCGAACGTTCAACGCTCGTTTCTTCGTTCTAAGTCAGAATCCGGCCATTTTCGAGTCTGCAACTCTATATTGCCAAATATGACTTGTCTCTATCGAAAACCAACGTTTACGACTTCAAACACAAAATACGACTTCCATTCCGAGAATTTCACGAATTCGACGATTATCGTCCAATCGTGTAAATTCTGGCGAAACCTCATTACTAATCATTCTAGGTGGATTTTAATCAACATATCGACATTTCAAGTTACTTATTACACCAACTTATTATTAAAGTAGGTTTTGACTTAGTCTTATAGGTCAAAGACTTATTTAACTTATTAACTACAATTTCTCATACTTATGACTTACTATGAACTTAAGTCCATCAATCAATGTTCTCATACTATATTGAATCTACTAACATCATATGGCAAGTTTTGTACAAAGTTATCAACTTATTTAGGTTCAAGTTACTTATTCCTCTTATTTGGCTTAAGTTCATTGCTTATCCACTTCCCATATATTCTTAACAATACGTTCATTAGGTTACACTTCTCTTATCACCCTACTATGATAGAGATGGAAGAGACAAAATAATTTAGCTTTGATGAACTAGTACTTCTTCTTTGAAAACTAACAATGGAAGGTTTAAGCTTCAAAGTGCTTTTGGGCTCTAACAAATAAGTTGTTTTTGTGAGAGAGTTTGTGGAGGAAATAACAAATAACAAATGAATTAAAGGCTTGCTATTTATAGAGGAGCTAAGGTTAGGGCAGAATGGTCTTTATGTCATCCCACCTCCTTAATATTCATCTACTTAGCCACTAAGTAATCTTGCTAGCCACTCCTTTTTCTTGCTCAACACAACACTTGCTCATCACAAAAAGTTCTTGCCCACTACTCCACCCATGGGTTGCCCCATGGATCCTATGAAACTAGTGGATCACCCTTTGGGCTTAGCTCTTAATCTAATCAACTTATCCTTTGGGCTTGCATTAATTAGTTTGGGCTTCAATAAATAAACACTTGGGCTTGATAATAAATCCCACTTATGTTTACCACTTTAAGCTTATGGACTTGCATAAGATACATACTCCACCATTTCATTTCATTATAAATTAATACTTCTCATCCTCAAATTAAGTCCACATGCAAAATATTGTGTTTCTCATACTTAGATTATTATTACATAATCCATCTCGCTTCGATATTCTAACATTACGTATTTCTCGGAAGTTCAAAAATAATTCCTGAGCGATAAACGGTGAATAATGTTTTTCGTAAACTTTCTCGGAAAACTTTTATTTTCGTCTTGAAAATTCTAACACTTTAATTCTCTCACGTGGTTCGAATACTACGATATTCAGACATTTCTAGTTTATAGAACGCCATACATCTTATTAACACATAAGAATAACAAATTATATTATTTTATTCATTAATTAATTCTTTCAAATATTTTACAAAGAATTCAAATTTCTCGGTCGTTACATTCTTCCCCCCTTATAAAGATTATGTCCCCAGAATCTCGCCCTACATTACTTAAACAAAAGAGGATAATTCTTCTTTATCTTCTCTTCCAACTCCCACGTTACTTCCTCGACATCGTGGTTCTTCCATAATACCTTTACTGACGAAATTACCTTGTTTCGCAGAACTTGCTCTTTTCTATCGATGATTTGAATTGGCATCTCTTCATATGTTAAATCCTTCCCGATTTGAATAGGCTCAAATTCTATCACGTGCTTATAATCCGGTTTGTAAGGACGTAACACTGAAACGTGAAATACATTATGTATTTGCTCTAGGTCTGGAGATAACGCTACCTTATAAGCTACCTCACCTACCCGTTCTAATACCTCAAAAGGTCCTATAAACCTTGAGATTAGTTTTCCCTTCTTTCCAAAGTGTATCTTTCCTTTCCAGGGAGATACCATTAGAAATACGTACGAGCCTACCTCAAACTCTTTATTCTCTCGATGTAAGTCTGCGTATTTCTTCTGTCTGTCTTGAGCTGCTACGAGATGCATTCGAATCAACTTTACCACTTCTGCTATTTGCTGCACCAATTCTGGTCCTAGCATTCGGCGTTCTCCCACTTCATTCCAATACAACGGTGTTCTGCATTTTCTTCCATACATAGCTTCATACGGCGGCATACCTATGCTTGCATGATAATTGTTGTTATACGCAAACTCTACTAATGGTAGATGATCATCCCAACTACCCTTAAAATCCATGACGCAAGATCTCAACATATCTTCTAACGTCTGAATTGTCCTCTCGCTCTATCCATCAGTTTGTGGATGATATGTCGTACCCAACTTCAACTGCGTCCCCAACTGCTCTTGAAGACTTCTCCAAAAGTTTGATGTGAATCGTGGGTCACAATTTGACACAATCGAAACTGGTGCTCCATGTCTGGAAATAATTTCTTTGACATAGAGTGTAGCTAACTAATCTAGGTTATACTTAACTCGAATTGGCAAAAAGTGAGCCGACTTCGTCAACCGGTCCACTATTACCCAAATCGCATCATATCCCTTCTGAGTAGTCGGAAGTCCCACCACAAAGCCCATCATGATATGCTCCCACTTCCACTTCGGAATCTCCAATGACTGTAACAAGCCACTTGGTCGTTGATGTTCGGCTTTAACTCTTTGACAAGTCACGCACCTACTCACATACTCGGCTATTTCTCTCTTTATATTCGGCCACCAAAAATTATGTCGAAGGTCTTGATACATCTTAGTACTACCAGGATGAATCGAGTACCTCGAACTATGAGCCTCTTGTAAAACTTGCTCCTTTAATTCCGCCTCATTCGAACCCAAATTCTTCCCCAAATCTTAATAATCCTCATTATCAAGACTAAACTTAATATCTTTTTCATTGGTCAACCGCTTTCTTCATCCGGTCACACTCATCGAATTTGAATCGCACCTCCTTGACTCTCTCTCTCGATGGTAGATCAATCTCCGCCGCAAATGCCTCGATCCGCCTCAATTGGCAACTTCACCTCTAACTCCATCCTAGCCATCTCTCATTATTAACTCAATTTGAGCCGTTAACATAGACAACTTCTCCCGACCCTTTCTACTCAAGGCGCCGCCCACTACATTAGCTTTTCCAGGTGATACAGATTTCACAAATAGTAATCCTTTATCAACTCCAGCCACCTCCTTTGTCTCATATTCAACTTCTTCTGTGTGAAGATATATTTTAGACCCTTGTGGTCCGTGTATATCTCACACTTTTCCCTATAAAGATAATGTCGCCATATCTTTCAGGCAAACACCACCGCGGCCAGTTCCAGATCATGAGTAGGGTAAACTTTCTCATAATCCTTCAACTGCCTAGATGCATACGCAATGACCTTGCCATGCTGCATGAGCACGCAACCAAGTCCTCTATGCAAAGCATCGCTATAAACCATGAAATTTCATGTGTCATCGAGCAATGACAAATCAGGCGCTTCACTCAACTTCTCCTTCAGTTCTTGAAAACTATCTTCGCATTTCTCAGTCCATACATACTTCACCGTCTTCCTCATCAAGTTAGTCAACGGAGTAGCTATCTTTGAAAAGTTCTGAATGAACCTTCGATAGTATCCCGCTAACCCTAGGAAACTCCGCACCTCAATCAGCGTTTTCGGTTGTTCCCAATTCATCACGGCTTCCACCTTCGCTGGATCTACTGAAATCCCCTCATGGTCAATGACATGACCTAAAAATTGTACCCTCTCTAACCAAAATTCACACTTAGTGAACTTCGCATATAACTTTTCCTTCCTTAATGTCTCCAACACTATTCTTAGGTGTTCAGCATGATCTTCTGGCGTCTTAGAGTAGACTAGAATATCATCAATAAACACCACAACGATCTTGTCCAAATATTGTTTGAACACTCTATTCATCATGTCCATAAATGCAGCAGGTGCATTAGTAAACCCAAATGACATCACCAGAAACTCGTAATGACCATAACGAGTCCTGAATGCTGTCTTTGGCACGTCTTCATTTCTAACCTTCAGCTGATGATACCCCGTCCTTAAATCTATTTTGGAAAAATATTTTGCCCTTTCAATCGATCAAAAGATCATCGATCCTCGGCAATGGATACTTATTCTTTATCGTTAACTTGTTCAACTCTTGGTAGTCGATACAAAGTCTTAACGATCCGTCCTTCTTTTTGACAAATAGTACCAAAGGTTCTCCCCTAGTGAACACTCTCGCTTAAATATACTTCCCGTCCAACAATTCCTATAATCGCACCATCAACTCCTTCATCTTCATCGGGCGCCATACGATATACGGCTCTCGAAACTGGTGCCGATCCCGCACAATATCTATTACTTAACTCGGTCCTCCCTATCCGTGGAAGACCCGATAACTCACTTGGAAATACATCCATGAACTCACTCACTATAGATATTTTTTCCATGGTCGCCCCACTCTCTCGGGTATCAACCACATGACACAAATAGCCTACACACCCTTCTTCTTCAATAATTTCCTAGTTTGTGTCATGGTAAGACAACACGAACGTCCCGTGATTTATTCCCGTAAAATATTACATGAGATTGTTTTAATGTTTTAATATTTATGCATTTCTTTTGACATTCAATAATTGCCCTATGATTTATCAACCAATCCATTTCGAGAATTACGTCAATTCTCCTAACTTTATTGGTATCGATATCTACCTATAATTTACAACCTCGAATGTGTACGCAATAACTCCTATGAATATCTTCAACAGAATTATCTCTTCGTTTGCTACCTTAATGTTCAAAGGTATAGGCAACTTTTCGGAAGTAATCCTAATCGCCTAGCAAAATCACATGCGATAAACGAACAAGTAGCACCCGAGTCAAACAACACGTATGCATTTAAGTCGTTGATCGAATAATACCTATGACTACATCCCCCGAGGCCATTACGTCTTGGACGGTCATATTAAAGGTACGGCCATCGGCCTACCCATCCGGTCAGACCGGACCCCCAATAGTTAACTTACCACTATTGGTGCCCCTATTCCCATCTCATCCCCTTTTTTGGGCGCTTCTTTTTGCCATGTGGTCAGTTGATCCACATACAAAGCATCCATGATACTTCTTCGGGCTTGGACAGTTTGGCGCAATATGCCCCTCCTGTCCGCAGTTATAACACACGACCTTACCTTTGAGACAGACTCCTAAATGAGTCTTCCCGCAGGTCTTTCAGGCCTCCATCCTCCTTTTCAAATCCCCTAGTTTCACCACGGGATTCCCCGAGCTACTCACCTTCCTCTTATACCCTTCGCCACTCCCGCTGGCACCTTCAACCTTTATTCCCCCATCCACCTACCCCTTAATTTTCTTGTCCTTGTGGTATTGGCTCAACGCCTCGCTACCACCTTCGGCAATTATTGCCTTCTCTAAAACAATTCCAAAGGAAGTACTTTGGAACACAGAGATACGGTTATAGAGCCAGGGTTTCAAGCCTTGCTCGAACCGTCAAGCTTTCCTCACCTCGGTATCCACTTTGTGTGGGGCGAACCTTGCCAGTTCATTAAACTTGGTGGCGTATTGGGGAACCGTCATGTCCCTTTGCTTCAACTCCAAAAACCTGCATTCTTGTGGGAAAATAGTTCCCATAAAATATTTCCTTGAACCTCACCCACGTTATCAAATCCATTCCGACCCTAGCCTGATTGGCCTCCCACCAAAAGTTGGCCTCTCCATTCATCATGTAGGTTGCAAAGGCAACCTTTTGGGCCTCGTCGACATTTGCTATCACAAATTCCTTCTCGATCTCCTTCACCCACGTTTGGGCTTCGATAGGGTCCGTAGTTCCTTTGAACTCCAGGGGACCCAAACTTTTAAAGTCCTTGAATTTAGTAGCCCATACTACACCAGGATTTACGAGGATATTAGCCCTAGTTTGATTAAACGTTGCGGTTAAAAGGTTTAAAAATTCCTACATGGGGTTAACCGGACCTCCCTCCGGTTGATTCATGTTCGCACCTTGATTACGTGGTACTCTTCTTGGCGGCATTTTTCTGTTACAATGAGTACATATTTCGTTATTATTCATTTCCTGCCAGTTAGTTATTATTCAATGTTAAACAATAACTTAAACATTCATTACTCAACATTTTTCGAAAAAGAAAACTTATATTAATTCAATGTAGTATAGTACTACATCGGTTACATAACACACCCTAAAGTTTAATACATTACTTTTTCGCCATTGCTTTCCAAAAATTGGGATTTACAAAAGACTACCCTTGATTATACAAAAGAGGGTTTTATGTCACTACTAGATAAAAATATGTACATATCTAACTACTCTAGCCACTACTAGATTACATTTGCCTTAAGGCATTTTCAAAATCTGTCTTGGCAAGACCGACAATAATATCACGGTTGATAGTATGCCGTGTCTGCCCTGTCTCTACGGGGTAACCAACTACCTGCAACTGGAAATCCTCATGAGAATTCGTATGGATATAGGACATTCTCCATATCTTCTGCTTATTGGTCTTTAGCTCCTCCCTGAGCTCAAAGACCTCCTGTTTCAACCCATGAACCTTGTCCTTGGCCAAAACCCTTTCATCATGTTCCTGCTCCCACATGGACTCCACGTCCGTCTTATCCTCTATAACAGTTTGGAGCTCTGCCTTCAGCTCCTTAACCTCCTGACAGTAGTGGATGTTCCTATCTATCACTGACATGAATAATGACATCATTGACTCCCCCAGAGCCGTCTTCGCTACTATAGCTACTGGGTCAAAGGACACTGCTTCCACTTCTTCTTCTATCATGCCATCAAACACTGACATGAGATCTAAACTTTCTGAGTCTCCAGACTCAATCACCACTATCTCGGGATCTGCCGCTAAGGGACTCGGTATAATCTCTACCTTATTAACCGATTCTTCACTGACTACCTGTACGTCTCTATTTTCTCCTTACATCTACAACAACACCAAAAGTTGGATTAGTACACATTAGTAGAATAATAAAAACACATAACATATATAATGCGTTTTTTTAAGGTTAACTTCCATCTTTTATTCTTTGACTTTTCTTAAGGTTATGACTTAAGGTTTTATTTTCCCCCCCTTAAGTTTTATAACCTAATGCTTTGATACCAACCTGTGACGCCCCCAAATCCGGGTATCTTCCAACCCGACAGATGGTGCTACACGGTGCACCAGTTCACATAAACATTCAATTGAAATGCCTCGAAAGAACGTAATATATATATATATATATATATATATATATATATATATATATATATATATATATATATATATATATATATATATCAAAAGAATATTTACATATCCTGTGTTCTTTACAACCAATACATTGTCTTTGTCATAATATCAATATTATTCCTTACAAAACTTATACCATTAGAAATGTAATATACGGGTTCGCCTTCGCCTTCCCTTTATCCTTGCCCGATCCATCATTCTGCTTTGTCTTAGTCGCATTCATATGGTTCAAGCAAGAATGAGCCTAACTAGCTCAAAGAAGTACAACAATTCTAGGAAAATAGCATGCTTGAAACATAGGAATCGATATCTTCAATAATCGAACAATAGTTACGAAGTACTATCGATAATTCAAAATAGCACTTCTTTTCATTCAAAACGTTTTACAACAACAATATTCAGTAAAACATCAATTTCGATTCAAGACCGTAAGCATTTCATAAGTACTTTGAAAAGGACATCCGGGCACGAGGTCCGTAAGTCCAACATAGCTTACGAGCACGTCTAGGTGATCAGCTTATAGTACTCTATGTTGATCAACACTGTATTCATTAAACGTGTATACGTTTAAGTTGTGGCAACCTCACGTGCCTGTCGTTTGACGACAATACAATTTAGCATATTCAGTCTACTTTTGAAAACCACAACAATATTAGTTTGGTAAATCCTTATCAACACTTGATAGAATAACATAGCATACGTCAGGCGAAAGGATTGGCTTTGACTTCCTCCAGATACTAACTCATGCGAAGAATACATGAATCACAAAGACTTGTCCAGATCGAATCGAAACAAGGGTTAGAGTACTTTCCTTTAGCGTCTTCTTATAGATATAACACGTGCACTTTATGTCTTTAAGGTCTCTACATTAGATAAGAACATCACATAGTACATTAGGTCATGAATAATAATATAGATGGTTCCTAAAGAATCTTACCCTTCTTCTCAATCTAAATACGTATTAGATTTGTTATTATTCGTTCCGGCTTTCCGTTAGGTCATTCTTACGTTCATATGTAATTGACTTAACTTAACTCTCGAAGTTCATACTTAAGGCTTAATTATATCTTAACAATGTTTTATTAAGATCCTCATTTAATTACTTATCAAATACTCTTCATGCTTAACATGTAAACATTTCTTTATTATCTAGGTTATGAAGTCAGGCCATATGCACGGCTTATTATCACTTTTCTTGTGCCGCATCCGCAAGATCACCATTTATTGTTCAAAACCCGAACTCGGCGATGCATGGCATGAGTCTCTTTGTTATATGTCGTCGTCTTGTGGCGTGACTCTCAGGGGTCGATGGCCATTTTGGCGCCATGGTGCGGGCTTATTTTCCTTGGGCTAGCCATGCCAATTTCTCTCAATTCACCGTAAAACTTGGACAGCTTTTGAAACTTTTGTGAAACTCCCAAACTCTTAACTTCTTCAAGTTAAGTCCGAATTGGCTCGCTTCAAGAGCCTACGGGTCACAAATTACGTACTCTATGCTCATGCAAGAATTTTATCTATTTTACTTCGCTTTGCTAAAATTTCACCTATTAGTCCATTTTAACGAAAATGATAAATGTTCATGAACGCTCAACGCTTCGCTTTCTTCGTTCTAAGTCGAATCCGCCATTTTCGAGTCCGCAACTCTATATTGCCAAATATGACTTGTCTCTATCGAAAACCAACGCTTACGACTTCAAACACAAAATACGACTTCCATTCCGAGAATTTCACGAATTCGACGATTATCGTCCAATCGTAAATTCGCGTAAACCTCATTACTAATCATTCTAGGTGGATTTTAATCAACATATCGACATTTCAAGTTACTTATTACACCAACTTATTATTAAAGTAGGTTTTGACTTATTCTTATAAGTCAAAGACTTATTTAACTTATTAACTACAATTTCTCATACTTATGACTTACTATGAACTTAAGTCCATCAATCAATGTTCTCATACTATATTGAATCTACTAACATCATATGGCAAGTTTTGTACTAAAGTTATCAACTTATTTAGGTTCAAGTTACTTATTCCTCTTATTCGCTTAAGTTCATTGCTTATCCACTTCCCATATGTTCTTAATATTTAACTTCATTAGGTTACACTTCTCTTATCACCCTACTATGATAGAGATGGAAGAGACAAAATAATTTAGCTTTGATGAACTAGTACTTCTTCTTTGAAAACTAACAATGGAAGGTTTAAGCTTCAAAGTGCTTTTGGGCTCTAACAAATAAGTTGTTTTTGTGAGAGAGTTTGTGGAGGAAATAACAAATAACAAATGAATTAAAGGCTTGCTATTTATAGAGGAGCTAAGGTTAGGGCAGAATGGTCTTTATGTCATCCCACCTCCTTAATATTCATCTACTTAGCCACTAAGTAATCTTGCTAGCCACTCCTTTTTCTTGCTCAACACAACACTTGCTCATCACAAAAAGTTCTTGCCCACTACTCCACCCATGGGTTGCCCCATGGATCCTATGAAACTAGTGGATCACCCTTTGGGCTTAGCTCTTAATCTAATCAACTTATCCTTTGGGCTTGCATTAATTAGTTTGGGCTTCAATAAATAAACACTTGGGCTTGATAATAAATCCCACAACTTGTTTACCACTTTAATGCTTATGAACTTGCATAAGATACATACTCCACCATTTCATTTCATTATAAATTAATACTTCTCATCCTCAAATTAAGTCCACATGCAAAATATTGTGTTTCTCATACTTAGATTATTATTACATAATCCATCTCGCTTCGATATTCTAACATTACGTATTTCTCGGAAGTTCAAAAATAATTCCTGAGCGATAAACGGTGAATAATGTTTTTCGTAAACTTTCTCGGAAAACTTTTATTTTCGTCTTGAAAATTCTAACACTTTAATTCTCTCACGTGGTTCGAATACTACGATATTCAGACATTTCTAGTTTATAGAACACCATACATCTTATTAACACATAAGAATAACAAATTATATTATTTTATTCATTAATTAATTCTTTCAAATATTTTACAAAGAATTCAAATTTCTCGGTCGTTACATTCTTCCCCCCTTATAAAGATTATGTCCCCAGAATCTCGCCCTACATTACTTAAACAAAAGAGGATAATTCTTCTTTATCTTCTCTTCCAACTCCCACGTTACTTCCTCGACATCGTGGTTCTTCCATAATACCTTTACTGACGAAATTACCTTGTTTCGCAGAACTTGCTCTTTTCTATCGATGATTTGAATTGGCATCTCTTCATATATTAAATCCTTCCCGATTTGAATAGGCTCAAATTCTATCACGTGCTTATAATCCGGTTTGTAAGGGCGTAACACTTTGAACGTGAAAATACATTATGTATTTGCTCTAGGTCCGGAGGTAACGCTACCTTATAAGCTACCTCACCTACCCGTTCTAATACCTCAAAAGGTCCTATAAACCTTGAGATTAGTTTTCCCTTCTTTCCAAAGTGTATCTTTCCTTTTCAGGGAGATACCTTTAGAAATACGTACGAGCCTACCTCAAACTCTTTATTCTCTCGATGTAAGTCTGCGTATTTCTTCTGTCTGTCTTGAGCTGCTACGAGATGCATTCAATCAACTTTACCACTTCTCTATTTGTTTGCTCAATTACGTCCCTAGCATTGGCGTTCTCCCACTTCATTCCCAATACAACGGTGTTCTCAGATTTCTTCCATACATAGCTTCATACTACGGCATACCTATGCTTGCATGATAATTGTTGTTATACGCAAACTCTACTAATGGTAGATGATCATCCCAACTACCCTTAAAATCCATGACGCAAGATCTCAACATATCTTCTAACGTCTGAATTGTCCTCTCGCTCTATCCATCAGTTTGTGGATGATATGTCGTACCCAACTTCAACTGCGTCCCCAACTGCTCTTGAAGACTTCTCCAAAAGTTTGATGTGAATCGTGGGTCACAATTTGACACAATCGAAACTGGTGCTCCATGTCTGGAAATAATTTCTTTGACATAGAGTGTAGCTAACTAATCTAGGTTATACTTAACTCGAATTGGCAAAAAGTGAGCCGACTTCGTCAACCGGTCCACTATTACCCAAATCGCATCATATCCCTTCTGAGTAGTCGGAAGTCCCACCACAAAGCCCATCATGATATGCTCCCACTTCCACTTCGGAATCTCCAATGACTGTAACAAGCCACTTGGTCGTTGATGTTCGGCTTTAACTCTTTGACAAGTCACGCACCTACTCACATACTCGGCTATTTCTCTCTTTATATTCGGCCACCAAAAATTATGTCGAAGGTCTTGATACATCTTAGTACTACCAGGATGAATCGAGTACCTCGAACTATGAGCCTCTTGTAAAACTTGCTCCTTTAATTCCGTCTCATTCAGAACCCAAATTCTTCCCCCAAATCTTAATAATCCCTCATTATCAAGACTAAACTTAATATCTTTTTCATTGGTCAACCGCTTCTTCATCTGGTCACACTCATCGAATTTGAACTGCACCTCCTTGACTCTCTCTACGATGGTAGATCAATCTCCGTCGCAAATAGTATCCTACGATCCGCCTCAATTGGCAACTTCACCTCTAACTCCATCCTAGCCATCTCTGTTATTAACTCAGTTTGAGCCGTTAACATAGACAACTTCTCCCGACCCTTTCTACTCAAGGCGTCAGCCACTACATTGGCTTTTCCAGGGTGATACAGGATTTCACAGTCGTAATCCTTTATCAACTCCAGCCACCTCCTTTGTCTCATATTCAACTTCTTCTGTGTGAAGATATATTTTAGACCCTTGTGGTCCGTGTATATCTCACACTTTTCCCTATAAAGATAATGTCGCCATATCTTTCGTGGCAAACACTACCATGACCGCCCGGCATCATGAGTAGGGTAAACTTTCTCATAATCCTTCAATCGCCTAGATGCATACGCAATGACCTTGCCATGCTTTGCATGAACACGCAACCAAGTCCTCTATGCAAAGCATCGCTATAAACCATGAAATTTCATGTGTCATCGAGCAATGACAAATCAGCGCTTCACTCAACTTCTCCTTCGGCTTCTTGAAAACTATCTTCGCATTTCTCGGTCCATACATACTTCACCGCCTTCCTCATCAAGTTAGTCAACTGAGTAGCTATCTTTGAAAAGTTCTGAATGAACCTTCGATAGTATCCCGCTAACCCTAGGAAACTCCGCACCTCAATCAGCGTTTTCGGTTGTTCCCAATTCATCACGGCTTCCACCTTCGCTGGATCTACTGAATCCCCTCATGGTCAATGACATGACCTAAAAAATTGTACCCTCTCTAACCAAAATTCACACTTAGTGAACTTCGCATATAACTTTTCCTTCCTTAATGTCTCCAACACTATTCTTAGGTGTTCAGCATGATCTTCTGGCGTCTTAGAGTAGACTAGAATATCATCAATAAACACCACAACGATCTTGTCCAAATATTGTTTGAACACTCTATTCATCATGTCCATAAATGCAGCAGGTGCATTAGTAAACCCAAATGACATCACCAGAAACTCGTAATGACCATAACGAGTCCTGAATGCTGTCTTTGGCACGTCTTCATTTCTAACCTTCAGCTGATGATACCCCGTCCTTAAATCTATTTTGGAAAAATATTTTGCCCCTTTCAACTGATCAAAAAGATCATCGATCCTGGGCAATGGATACTTATTCCTTATCGTTAACTTGTTCAACTCTTGGTAGTCGATACAAAGTCTTAACGATCCGTCCTTCTTTTTGACAAATAGTACCAGTGCTCCCCACGGCGAAACACTCAGTTGAATATACTTCCTGTCCAACAATTCCTATAACTGCACCATCAACTCCTTCATCTTCACTGGCACCATACGATACGGTGCCCTGGAAACTGGTGCCGATCCTGGCACAATATCTATTACGAACTCGGTCTCCCTATCCGGCGGAAGATCCGGTAACTCACTTGGAAATACATCCATGAACTCACTCACTATAGATATTTTTTCCATGGTCGCTCCCACTCTCTGGGTATTAACCACATGACACAAATAGCCTACACACCCCTTCTTCAATAATTTCCTAGTTTGTGTCATGGTAAGACAACACGAACGTCCCGGCGATTTATTCCCGTAAAATATTACATGAGATTGTTTTAATGTTTAATATTTATGCATTTCTTTTGACATTCAATAATTGCCCCATGATTTATCAACCAATCCATTTCGAGAATTATGTCGAATTCTCCTAACTTTATTGGTATCAGATCTACCTATAATTTACAACCTCGAATGTGTACGCAACAACTCCTATGAACATCTTCAACAGGAATTATCTCTTCGTTTGCTACCTTAATGTTCAAAGGTATAGGCAACTTTTCGGGAAGTAATCCTAGTCGTCTAGCAAAATCACATGCGATAAACGAACAAGTAGCACCCGAGTCAAACAACACGTATGCATTTAAGTCGTTGATCGGAATAATACCCACTACTCCACCCATGGGTTGCCCCATGGATCCTATGAAACTAGTGGATCACCCTTTGGGCTTAGCTCTTAATCTAATCAACTTATCCTTGGGGCTTGCATTAATTAGTTTGGGCTTCAATAAATAAACACTTGTGCTTGATAATAAATCCCACTTATGTTTACCTCTTTAAGCATATGGACTTACATAATATACATACTCCACCATTTCATTTCATTATAAATTAATACTTCTCATCCTCAAATTAAGTCCTCATGCAAAATATTGCGTTTCTCATACTTAGATTATTATTACATAATCCATCTCGCTTCGATATTCTAACGTTATGTATTTCTCGGAAGTTCAAAAATAATTCCTGAGCGATAAACGATGAATAATGTTTTTCGTAAACTTTCTCGGAAAACTTTTATTTTCGTCTTGAAAATTCTAACACTTTAATTCTCTCACATGGTTCGAATACTACGATATTCAGACATTTCTAGGTTATAGAACGCCATACATCTTATTAACACATAAGAATAACAAATAATATTATTTTATTCATTAGTTAATTCTTTCAAATATTTTACAAAGAATCCGAATTTCTCGGTCGTTACAAAGATGGTCTATAATGTTTGAATAATTATAGCTTGATGCTATGAAGATAATGTACTATGATATAGTACGAGGTAAACTCGCGAGGAGTTATAGATAATGTGATACGAGGAATTCGTATCGAGCAAAGAGCAAGTTATAAGTAAGATAGAGTTAGGAGGGATTTCAATTGAGGACTCATGTGATGGCTGAGTTGTACAAACCTTTGTATGGGCGAGGGTTTTGTGCTTGCGCTCAGTTTATCACCTTGATAATCATTGGAATGTTGGTGTCGTGCTATCAATGTATATATGGAAAAAAGGTGATTCTTTTCTCATGTGTATATTTGATAGTTAGAAACTATTAAGATTAGTTAGATATTATTAGGATTAGGTGCGGTTCTTAAAACTAATGCATATGGTAGTTTGTGACTCATAATAATATGCTATGTTTTGAACCCCTCAGTGAATGGACACCTATGGTCTGACTAGGACAAGTTCTTAAACTCATATTATTGTGGCAAGTTCCTGGATTTCCAAAGTGTGGTAAGTTTGATGAACTATATTGGGTAGAAAATGTTTATAGTATAGAGATCATTGATGAAGTTGAAGATTGATAGGATGGTTAAGTAATGAAGTAATGAAGTAATGAAGTAAAGATTGGAGTTGATGGTGGAAGCACGGGTATTCCAAATCTTCTAGTTATGCTAAACTTCAAAATTTTTGACATCAAGCTAAATTCGCACTATGTGCCTTTTTAAAATGAATTTTTACTCTCAACGCATGGTGACAAATGTGTATGTGTGGACTTCGGGACACTGACACATCGTTACCTGTTGAGATATGATATCACTAAAACTGATTTCTGAAGATTTTTGAACTGTTTAAAGAATAGTTTATGCTAATTGTTTCGGCTAGACGAAAATGATTTGAAAATATCAAAATGTATTTTATATCATTAATGCATTATGGAACCTGGTGCAAAGATGATAAAAACGATGGAGTTATCGATGCAGAATTTCTTAGTGTTGGATGTGATCTAAGGATTGTCAGCCCACTATGGTATGATGTAGTATGACAAAGTCACAAAATGGTGGAATCCTCAAACGAACTGTAAATAAAGTGCGGTATCATGACATCATAAAAAGATTTTTGAGATTTCTTTAAGATATGAGAATATATATATATATGTATATTTTGATTAATGTCCGAATTATTATAGAAGTCTATGTTATTTGATTCAACTAGACGAATATTGAAAGATGTTCATGAAATTCAAGCTTTTCTTGAGAAGTTATGCCAAACCAAATTATTTTTGTGCGGATTCTGATATTGAAAAGCTGAGATGAACAACCCTTTTATAGGGGATTACGCGGAGGCGTTTAGATGTTTGTGCAAAATACATTGTACGAAGGATTGATCCCCCTAAGTACGAGGAGTCCCTATTGTATTATGACTGTTAAAGTTTAAGTTGAAAGATTACTTATAACTATGGACATAGTGAACAACCCTGTTCCAGGGGATAATTTACGCATAGCGTTTAAATGTTTGTGCACAATACATCGTACGAAGGGCTTAACACCCTAAGTACAGGAGTCCCTATAGTCTAATGACTGTTAAGGTTTAAGTTGAAAGAGTACTTATATCCGTGGACGTAGTTCAAGGTTTTTTGACCCCTCAACATGATTTGGAATCTTTTAAATTCCTGAGTTATTCATACTGCTTCCCAATTATTGAGAAATTGTGGAAGATTCTTGCTATTCTAAAAGGCGAATGTGGTAAGGATGATATTTCTTAGAAGAAGTAAGTCGTACAATGCGACACTGAATGATAAATTTATTGAATAAGTGAGAATTTTTTTTTTTTGAAATGAGAAGGAGATGAGTTATCAAAGAATAATGTAGATCTTTTAATAGAAAGTTTAATAATTATAGAAAGATCTTTATGGAAAGAAGTGGTTATAAAACCCAATGAATGAATAAAGTATTAACGTAAAATCTATTTTGATAGATTGTATGAAAAAAGATTAATAAATAAAATTTCGAGGACGAAATTCTTAGAAGAATGGGTGAATGTAATATCCCGAGTGTTTATGATAACGATCTTTAGAAAAGGAAATGAATGGGTTAAAGAATATATAATACTCATAATATAATTGAGTTCAAGTGAAAGTTATGAAATAAAACCTAGAATTTGTTGAAGAAATGAATGTAGTAGGAAATATAAACCTATATTAAGGTCATGTGTTGAAGTTATTCAACGAAGAGATTTGATGAAAACCTGAGTAAAGGTAGGGTTTCGGTGATTCCGAGGACGGAATCCTTATAAGGAGGGAAGAATGTGACGAATGAATTGTTTGAGTTGTGATTCTGGGGACAAAATCCTTGTAAGGAGGGAATAATGTAACAATCCAAAATTTTATTTGTAATTTAAAAATTTTATTTAAATTAAATAAATATTTTATTTATGTGGTTGTTGTTAGTATATATTTGTGAATTTAATTTTTATGAGGTTTAATAGTTAAGTTAACTATTGAAGAAATTAAATGAACTTGGTAATTATTTTAAATATTTATTGAATTAAATAAATATTTTAAATAATTTATTTATTGAGAAAAATAAATAATTTATAAAATTGTGGTATAATAATTTAGTTACGTGTGTATGATAATTAAATTAAAGCAAAGGTAAATTTTATTCTTTGAAGATTTAATTTAATGAATTAATTAAATTAAATGAGTTGTTTAATATTAAAAGAAAATAAGTATATTAAATAAAGTAATGTTTAAGTCTAATTTATTAATTAAATTAGATACATGTAATTATTTATTAATTATAAGTATAATTATAATAAGATTATTATTATTATTATTATAAGTTATTTAAATTAACTAAAGGCATGACATATGAAACTATATAATATAATATTATTAAAATAATCTAGTTTGGGGGAATTGGTGTGTGGCCAAACAAGGCCTTGTGGCCTTTGGTCTAATTTAACTAATGAAGATGTATTATTATGTAATTGAAAGAGTACGTGGGAGGATGGCCATATAAGTTTATTTTCTACGCGTCTAAATTTTTAAAGCTAAGTTCAGAGAGGGTTTGGTGAGAAGAAGGAAACATAGAGAGTTTGGAGAGAGAGCAAGAGAGGAAACATGGTGAATTGAATTCTCTGTGATTGTCAAGGAGAGGAATTCTAAACCTAGTCATCATCTTTTGCTAGTTAACAATAAAGGAATAAGGTATAACTTATTTCAATTTTAACTCTTATGTTTGGAATTTCGATTGATAATTGTGTTGAATTGATACATATACATGTATGTAAGGTTTATACTCTGTTAATCATCACATTTGAGAGTTGTTTAAGTATCAAATTCATGAAATTTGGGTTTGTAGGGAGAAAAGTAAATAACAGTGTATGTTTATGAAAAATGGCTTAAGAAAGTACGAAATTTTATGTCTAATATGTGTTATAATCTGTAAATTGGTATTGGATTATGTTAGTATGTGAAGAAACAAAAACGGCGTAGTTTAAATCATGTCAATTGGTTAAGAAACGAAGTCGTGGCAATTGAATTCGCTAAATATGTTTAAAACATGAAAATATAGCATGAACACTGAATTGGAACCCTTAAAATTATTTGTTAATATGTTTGAAGTGATATAATTATTCTCTAGATGAGTAGCTAAGAATTTAACGAGTCCAACGAATTGAAAACCAACTAATTCTGACTTAAAATGAAGAAGTTATGAATATTTGAAGTAAAAACATTGCAAAATCTGTAATCTGGGCAAAGTTGAAGCGACACGCTACCCAAAGAAGTGGAGCACTGCCGTCAAACCGCTTAATAAGCTGGCGGGACACTTATTTGTGGTGTAAAGGATTTGGGCGCGGTCGCGCCCAAAGTATGTCAGTTGTGACTGTTTTGACCTATTTTAGTAAAATAGGCATAACGTTGTCATACGAACTCTGATTGTGGCGATTGAAGATGATCCAGAATGAGGACGAATAGACCTACAACTTGTATTCCATAAGTGTTTCAATTTGAGGTCTGGATAAGGTGTCAAAATGGCCATTTGTGGGGTTGATATGTATTAGGAGGCAATCGGAGGGCGTCGGGCATGCATGTATGCAAGTGTAGTGCTTCTGACGATAACAGATGTTGTTCTAAGTTATAAAACATGCATGTTAGTAAATATAATGATGATTAACATTAATAAATGATGTGTTAGATAAGTAATGTAAACACACTAAGCATACACAAGAGAGACGATTCGGGCATTTGACAAATGAAAGTCGAAACGCCGTGACAAGTGTTAATGAACATTATAAGATATGGAATGAGTTTAATATAAAACCCATAAGTATTCCTATCAAGACTTAAACACTTAAATAAATTTTGAATATTACATAAGTCGAAAAGTTAACACAATCTAATTGAACATTGTGTGCTAATTAACAAGAAGGATTATGAGATGTGGAGTAGAGTTTACATTACAATTACTATGTGTTGTTATGTGACTAATAGTTGATGTGTATGATTATATAATTGTGTAGGGCACGTGAAGTGCAGATAACTGTAAGTTGTTAAACTGTTATTGGTAAACAATAATCAAGGAAAGTCTTTTAGTTCCTATTTGCTATGTGAACTTGGTGATTAGCTGTTTTAAATCTTTATAGCAAAGAGCACGATGTGTTATATATATGTTGAATGTATGAAATGTTAAAGTCAACTTATGACTACGTTGATTGAGTAAGGAACTCAATCTTTATACTTGTTATATGAACTGGAGCATGTATGTTATGTTAGTCAAATGTTTATGAGATATATGTTGAGCATGTTATTATGTGCTACATGATGCATGAAAACTGTTAGATTTTGCTGGGCTATCGAGCTCAACCTTGCAAATAACCATTTTTGCAGGTTAAGGATTGAAGGTAACACTATGTGCTACTTGAATGACGTGGATCAGAAATAATACACGAAGATTAATATTTTAGCTAAAGTTGTTATTTCTTTATACCATGATTAAGATTCATGAGATGTACTAAATGTTTTATGATGTATAGTTTTATGTTGAGTTGTAAAGCTAAAGTTAGAGTTATCTGATATGTAAAGGTTATCGAATTGAAATGTAAAATTTTATATAATAACAGTGATAAAGCGAATCATAAGATAAGATTGATTCAAAGACATATAGATGATAAAGGTTTTGATTCAAGGAATTAAAGTAAGAAGACATAAAAGTTTAAATTATTCCGCAATTTATAAAGTTTCACATCAAATAATGATGTAAAATCAGAAGGTAGATGTGTTATTAACGACCAAAGTTGAGAATTAAATTGTATGAATTTTGGGGTCGTTACAATAGAGGCCTACAAAACCTGTGGGAAGACTCACTTAGGTGTCTGTCTCAATGGGAAGGCCATATGCTATAACTGTGGACAGGAGGGGCACATTGCGCCTAACTGTCCAAGTCCGAAGAAGAACCATAGATTGGACGATAATCGTCGAATTCGTGAAATTCTCAGAATGGAAGTTGAATTTTGTTATTGAGCTCAGAAATGTTGGTTTTCGATGTAGACAAAGCTTATTTGGCATTATAGAGTTGTGGACTCGAAAATGACCGAATTCTGAATTAGAACGAAGAAACGAACGTTGAACGTTCACGAACGTTTATCGTTTTCATTAAAAATGAACCAATAGGTGAATTTTGAGTTAATAAAGTCAAAAATATAAAATTCTTGCATGAACATGTAGAGTATGTGATTTGTGAACTAACGGCTTTTGAACGAGCCAATTCGGACTTATAACGAAGAAGTTACGAGCCCGGGAATCTCATAAAATTGAAAAACTGTCCAAGTTTTCTAGTGCATAGAGTCAAGGCCGCAGGCTGCCTTAAGGCAAAAAATAGGTGGCCATTGCAATACCGACCTTAGTGAGAGAGAAGATGTGACCTATTAGAGTTTCAGCCAGCAACGGCCCGTAACGAAAAGGACTCACACCAACAAGGCAGAGTCCTCGGCCCTCACTGGTGTTGTGCAATGTAGCAACGAGAGAAAAAGTGATGGCGTCGCAATTGCTGCGTTAGGGTTTACAGAGAGATGAATGATTATGAAGATAGAAAGAAAGACAATGAAGTAGTACAAACTTAATAAACATGAAGTAACATTGTTAAGACATTGTTAAACCTTAAGTATGATCACTTAGGGTTGAAGTAAGTCAATTGCATATGAACGTAAGAACGGCGTAACAGAATGTCAAAACCAATAATAACAAATCTAAGTCATAATTAGATTGAGAAGAAGGGTAAGATTCGTTAGGAACCATGTATGTTTATTCATGACCTAATAATGTATTATGTGATGTTATCATCTACTGTAAAGACCTTAAAGACTTAAAGTGCACGTGTAATAACAGTAGCAGACGCTAAAGGCAATTATTTTAACCCTTATTTTAGTTCAATCTGGACAAGCTTTGTGATTCATCTATTCTTACGCATGAATTGATACATGATGAAGTCAAAGCCAATTCTTTCGGCTAGACTTACGATATGTCAGATTTCTTATAATATATCAAAGTATTGTCAATGTTTTACCAAACTATGTTGCTGTGGATTTCAAATGAAGACTGAGTATGCTAAAAATATTTTGTCGTCAAACGACAGGCACGTGAGGTTGCCACCACTTAAACGGTACACACGTTTAATGAATGTAGTGTTGATCAACATAGAGTATTATAGGCTGATCACCTAGATGTTCTCGTAAGCTATGTTGGACTTACGGACTTAGTGTCGGGATGTCCTTTTCAAAGAAATTATGAAATGCTCATGGTCTTGGACCGGAATTGATGGTTTACTAAATATTGTCATTATAAAACGTTTTAAAGGAAAAGAAGTGCTATTTTGAATTATCGATAGTACTTCATAACTATTGTTCAGTTATTGAAGATATACTATTCCTATGTTTCAAGCATATTATTTTTATTAGAATTGTTGTACCTGCTGAGATAGTTAGGCTCACTCTTGCTTGAACCATATGAATACAACTAAGATCGAACGGATTGAAGGATCCAACAAGGATAAAGGGAAGGCTAAGGCGAACCCGTAGCTTAATTTTGTAATAGTATAGGTTTGTAATGATAATATTTGATATTATGACAAGAACAAGTGTAACGGTTATAAAGAACCTATAAAGCCCCCAAACTCGGGTACTTGAAACCCGAACTCGGTGCTTTACGATACCATTTCTATGAGCGGAATAATACTAATAATAATAACAATAATATAAATATCAAACTTATCTTACATTTATCAGAGTCTAATCCCAAGTACGCAACCTTTACTATATTCTTTACATGATATATAATACATATCATTATCTTAATACAATCTAACTATTACAAAAGATACCATTAAACATATTTTGTTTGCTTTCCTTTTCATTTGTTCTTGTCTGAACCTTCGGGTTGATCATGCCTAGCTGAAAACATTTAAATTTAAAGTAAGAATGAGCATTTGAGTGCCCAACAAGTAATAACAATTAGGAATATAATTAGCTGAAAGAAATAAATGTTTTTTTTGTACATCACTTCTACAACGAATTTATAGTTATGAAGTAAACTGACCCGATAATAACAACATAACAATTCTATCTCAAAATTTTGAAACTTATTGACTATATATATAGGTATTAGTCGACAGATTATGAACATTGTTTTTAGTTTTCGCTAAGGTTTAGCGTAACTTCATCTCGCAAAACCGTCATAACTTACGCAAGCGTTAGGTTGTACTTCCCATGGGCCCTGTATTGATCAATACTACATTACAAGAACGATAGGATCGTTTCACTCATGTCATCATTTCCATAGCATAAAAGTTTTCTCCGTGATCGAGATGTTCATACTTAGTCTGGAATCTGAACCAAAATAATTTGATTGGATACAAAAAGGTTTTATCATATTCAACGATATTTCAAAATTTGTGTCTCGCTGGTCAATTAGCTTGGACTTATATATATATATATATATATATATATATATATATATCAACATGTGTTTAAATACAATGATTATCCAAGTGGGGACACTTGTATAACCATATTTTGAAATTAACAAACAGAATATATATGAGTTATATAATATAATATCATGTCGATAAACAATGATCGAATATAATATATACGACAATAAGGTTAATAATTTAGTACAATAATAATATAATTCTAAAACTTCTTATTCATGTCCATTGCATAAAGGAAATGCAAAGGTAAGATACTTGCCTGGTCTGCTGCTTACAATACGCAACTTAGTTTTATCTTTTATACCGAAACCTATCATTAATAAGATCATTTGATCGATTAGAATAACATACTATAACACATAGCACTGCTTATTGCAGTCAGCACATAACCTAATCACATTGTCACGCACATTCAACAGTCATTGGATCACAAACAAACATTAATACAGTCAAAATATCTCAGTCCGGATCAATTTCTAAAACATGTTGGTGTACCGACTGCTTTATTGGGTAATTATCGAGTCTAAGACTCTATCCTGTAGTTCAATGTCAGTAAGTATCAGTCATATTATTTTTAAATGACTTAATATAATTTTAAAATATTTATTATAATTTATCATGAATTTTCAAACACCGGAATCATTATTAAATGATTTAAATATTAAACAATTCTATTATCATTAATATTTAATTAATATTAAACTATTAAAGAAACCATTATTAAAATATTAAAGTTATTTATAATAACTCAAAATACTTTTAAAGTATTAATATGATTTTAAATGATTTTTAAAACATTTAAAATCATTTTAAATAATTATCATTAATATTAAAGTATTAATATTTTATTTATCAAAATATTAAAAGTCATTAAGTATAACTTAAAATATTTTTAATTCAATTACACCCTTTTTAAATGATTTTTAAATTAATAAAACAATTTTTATACTATTTATTTAATATAATTATTAAATAAATTTAATATTATTAATAATAAATTAATAATCATTAATATTAAATTATTAATGAAATTATCCCTTAAATATTAAAAGTTATATTTTATAACTTAAAATATCTTTAAACACTTTATTTTTATTTAAAATGATTTTTATAATTTAAAATCATTTTTAAACTAATTTATTTAATATAATTATTAAATAATACTAATATCATTAATAGTAATTAATTAATGGAATTTACCTTTAAATAATAAAAGTTATATTTTATAACTTAAAATATTTTTAAACTATTTATTTTCATTTAAAATGATTTTTATAATATTAAAATCATTTTTAATTAATTTATTTAATTTAATTGTTAAATAAATCTAATATCATTAATATTAAATAATTAATGAAATTTGCTTTAAAATATTAAAAGTTATATTTTATAACCTAAAATATTTTTAAATAACTTATTATCATTTAAAATTATTTTTAATATAATAAAATCATTTTAATTAATTTATTTAATGCATTTAATAAATAAATTAATTATCAATAATATTTAAATAAATACTAATATTTATGAAAAATATTTCAAATGATTAAAAGTTAATTTTTCTAACTTACAATAATTTTTAAAATTATTTTTGTAATTTTCAAAAATTAATTTCTATTTTTAAATGATTTTTAGAAATTAATTTAATTAATTTAAATAAAATTTTCGCTAAAGATCGCTTTTATATGGCAGTAAACTGTCAGTCGCTATAGTGTTCTTTCGTGTTTCTTCATGAAACCCAGAACATGCATGTTAGTTATCAAGTGGCCTACTTTAACCACGGTTTCTGATCGGATAATGACGTTTCTGGACTATCTATTGCTCACAGATTAAATAACTAATGTAGTACTACATGATACAATAACAATCATAATCATAAAATACATAACAAAGAATATCGGATCGCCTAAAGTGGTTTGTCGAAGTCGTTCTTCATTTCGGGTTACCTGAAATGAAGAACGATTCGATCGCTCACTTTTGAGCTTCTGTAACTTATTGTTCTTGAAACGCTTTACGCAGAGCTAATGCATGCGATTAATGCGGCCGAATGACAAGGTACAAAGTTAACACATAAAACACATATTACAACAACATAATAAGCAGATCCATGCCGGTCAATGTTTGTCAAAAATCACACTCTTGAGTTTTCTGGGCCCAGAAAACTCAATCCGTGAACATCTGTCCAACTTTGACCAGCCACTGCGTGCAACACGTTTGATGTTTTGGTGATATGAAGGTATTAATCTAAGGTTCATCTACCAGACTATAACATAGTTACAACAACAAAAACAACACAACTAACAACAAAAAAGATCCGGCCCCATGAACTTGCTGTCAGAGATTTCTGGGCAAGTTCATGGCTGCCCAGATTTCCACCAGTCAATGTCGGTCAACGTGGTTTGACCACTAATAACTTTCAATCTAGACCGAATCTAAGCCTGATTCTTGATCTAGATCAACGATCCCATAACATACTACATATCTAAAACATAAAACCACCAAAAACATAAACCGAGAAGGATCTGCAGCCTCTGACATTCATTGTCAGAACACAAAACAAAAATTTTCCAGATTTATAAAACTTCAAATCCGAGCCTCTAGATGTTATGGATCTAACATCTAGCAACCCAGATCATCTTTATACACCATATATAACATGTTTAATAAAAAAAAATCTAACATCTAACAACAGATCAATGGTCAGATTTTAGGTTTAGGGTTTATACCTTTATGTAAAAATCATTGATTCTATGGTCATGATCTGTTAAGGGTGTTCGTGGGGCTTTGTTTTGGGACTGAAATACTTTGTATTTTCAGAGGTTTTAGAGAGAGAAGCTCAAGGTTGAGAGTTTGACAAAAATAAGTGAGCAAAATAATTTTTTCTCTCTCTAATCTATATATATAGATGTATTAAATGCATGTATTGGTGATATGCAATGGCTGAGATATATAATTCAGTCACAAGGCAAGTCAATGGTAGCTCACCAACTAAAGTGTTGGTCAATAATTCAAGTTAGCTTCAATTATGCAAGAGGGGCAATTTGGTCTTTTGGCTTGATAATTTAATGGCATAAATGTAAACTTGGCAAACCCTTAGGGTTTGACCTTTAGGGTTTGACCCTAAGGTTAACAAAAATTACTTTTTTAGGATTTTTATTTAGGGTTTAAAATAAAATTATAGTTTCTAAAATATAAAATTAAGGTTTCTTAATTAATTAGGTTCCCTAATTACATAGACTTGATAATTAGGTTTATGTTTTACTAATTATCATTAAGCGTGCCTGTGACGCCCCCAAAATAGGTCCATTCCATCCAACCCATTCTGAGTCGCCAAATACATGGTACAGAAAACAACTACAACTTTATTACAACAATTATCGCGCAAAATACAACAACACATATGTTGTGAGTTTTAATACCAACTATGACTCATGTCCCAACTATGGACAGCACCTCACAGTGATACCTTACATAAAGGTACAATCTAGAACTGTTTTAGAAATTAAAATCTTTGGGAAATGCTCAAGGAAACCTTCGTACATGGGAGGCCATGCGTCTAGGTTATGATAGATATCATATGCCCACAAAATTATCCTTGGTTGACCCAATAGACCCCAAAGAAAAATGAGAAGATTACTATCATATTCTTCCCAATGGTGTGTCTTCTCTTGACATATCGTTATCTCCACCGTCTCTAATTGAGAATTATACTTCAACCAAACTCCAAGATTATATAGGTAATGCTTGTAAATATACTCAGCAAGTGGATGAGCACATCCCCGTCTTATGATGATACGAGGTTGTATGTCATTAGACATCTTGTATGATAGTGGCAAAACACCTTTCCAACGTTGGGTTCGCTTCACCCTATTTGATTCAACAAATATAACTACTAAATGATGACCACCGTTCTATTCCCTCATTACCCCCGCTTCAACCCAAATACACTCGTATTACACGAAAAAGAATTGTGAAGCAAAAGGGTGAGCACAACTAGCTCAGTAAAGAATATTATGACTAAAGATAAATAAATTATCAATAGTCTTCATCAGTAATAAATCAAAGATTTAGAACATATGGTAGATGATAAAACTTTTCAACCATAGTTGCAGCGGAATGAGCAATCCATTAGAAGAGTCAAATAGACCATAAAGTCTATTATCTTCTCTATGTTAAAAGTCCACCAACAATGTTTTATCCCTGTAACATCAATCAACAGTTCTGGTTCACAATCATATGAATAACTCATAATCATAATTGTGGTTCTAAATTCCTCTTCTCATTGACGAAGATAATTTTCATCCCCTGTCTTTACCTGAAACATCAAAGATCATGGTTATACCAAATCACAGTTCCTGTTCATAATCATACTAATAAATTCATCTTTGCACTACGGGCCAAAGATATTCATCAACAGTTCATCTTTGCACTACAGGCCAAAGATATTTATCAACAAGTCATCTTTGCACTAGAGGCCAAAGATATTCATATCTCAAAGAAATACATAATCATTTCAGAATTTATATAAACCATAATTATAACCATGTTGATAAATTCACCTTTGCACTTAAGCTAAAGTTATTCAATTATAAATTCAATGGTCATGATCATACCAGTCACAATTCAAATTTTCACTACTGTCCAAAGAGAACCCTAGTTATGATCATACCAATAATCTATCCATCTTTACACTCCAGTGAAAGAAAATTTCAACATCAGGGTTATAAAAATGTTATATATGATAATAAAATCAATATAATCAACATATATATTTAATCTCTAGAGTAATATTCATAAATCAACTATAATTTTGTTATGAAAAGAAACCAATTTTGTAGTGAATAGTACCCGTGAATAGTAACTCATAAATAGTAACTCGTGAATAGTAACTCATGAATCGTAACTCATAAATAGTAACCCGTCGTGAATAGTAAATCGTGAATAGTAACTCATGAATAGTAACTCATGAGTAGTAACCCCGACATGAAAAGTTCCAAATTTGATAAAAGTTCAAACCAATATTTCAACATAATGATATTGAAGAAATAATATCACTTACGAAGAAAATAACATCCCTTACAATCCCTTAAAATCACTTACCATCCCTTACCTCAAAAGAACAGTACTGGAATGTCGGATATAACGCTGAACGAACTTGCACCGTATAGCAATACTCAAAGTACTAAAATACTCACAAAAATACGCTCGATATTATAGAGAGAGAAATAGAGAGAAAACTTCGGTTTAAATTGTGATTTTCAATTCTAACTTAAGCACCTATTTATAGGAAAATGCTTAGAACACCAAAGCGAAAAATTTAATAAAATATTAATATATATATATATATATATATATATATATATATATTAAATTCCTACGCACACTAAATCAGATCCAACATCAGCCACCAATAGTCAACTAAATCAAAAAAACGTTTTTGTTATGAAAAACAATTAAAACTTTCAAAAATCAATTATTTCGGAACTTCGGAACTTCAATAATTCATAATAAATATCCCTTTTATCCGAAAATTCGAATCTCGAGACTTTTTATAGGAAATTCAATTCTCTACAACGTTGTAGAAGAAATGTTTTCCAAATTAAATGTAAATTGACCAAAAATCCATAAGCAAGCGATTTTACAAGCTATAATCAAATTTCACCAAGAAATGGGGTCCACCGAAACACAAAAACATGTGTTAATCATTTAATGCAACAAAATATTCTTCCTCCTCATATACTCATATATCACACATTCATTGTAAAAATATCATCATTATTATATTATAATAATATAATAAAATATTATTTTATCATAAAAGATAAAATATCAATTTTCAACAATTGTCACTATAAAAATTTTCTCCATCTATATCCACATAAAATGAATATTTTCCTTATCATATAAATCAATAATTAATTATTCACAAATAATATTACGAATCACAATAATGACAACCAGCAGCGGTTCGTGAAAGAGGGGCTTTCCAATAAAAATTTCTCCTTCTTGGGCGCAATGAATTAGGTGACCAAACCTCTCCTTGATGAAACTTTCTAGACATTGCCAATAATGCTATCTAATAATATTATTCAAATAATATGAATTATTGATCCGATAATGGGAAATACTGTGTACATTGATAATTATTGAAACAACAATAATATAAAATATCAACGCAAAGAATTATTGAATCAATAAAATATCTTTGAGCGAGATTCTTACCGTAACAATTATTGAGTAGTGCCTTCTTACGTAAGAGAATCAATAATTGGTGCAATACCGCAGCTACTATGCAACAACGCGTATTCATCAGATTTTAACCACCGGGTATTCCAATTGTATTAACGGTAACAACTACGCCGTTATTTATACAAATTCCCTTTTGTCATTTTCTTCATCCGATAGGTATTCTATTATGGGGCCCACAAAAGGCTGCGCCGTCGTACGAATATTCTCCGACAGAAAGTATATTTCACAACCAAACGAATATTCCCCGATAGAAATGAGTATTTTATAACCACTTGCATATTTTGAAAAAAAAATTCATATATCACCCTTAACTTTAACTTTTATCAATTTAATAATTTACTGAATAGTAATTATAAGAAAAATTGAATACTTTTATTTCATAAAATTCGGGGTCTTACAATCTCCCCTACTTATGAAATTTGGTCCCCGAAATTTACGTACCTGGTATTTCAAATAGTTGAGAATACCTTGCTTTTATTTCAGATTCCATCTTCCCTGTCATCATGATTTCTTCATTGCTCATCTCCTGTATTTCAGATATCATTCTAGAATACAGCTTCAAAACAAGGGTTAATTGAACAAATTAACATATCACATAATATCCCGATATTATGACTGACCAACAAATAACCTTAGGTAGGACACATTAGCGAAGGATTTACTCATCTCTCCCCTCCTAGTTCTATTCCCCGATCTCCGCCAGAGACCATATTCCTAAGCTCTGATACCAAATGTGACGCCCCCAAAATAGGTCCATTACATCCAACCCATTCTGAGTCGCCAAATACATGGTACAAAAAATAACTACAATTTTATTACAACAATTGTCGTGCAAAATACAACAACACATATGTTGTGAGTTTTAATACCTACTATGACTCATGTCCCAACTATGGACAACACCTCACATTGATACCTTACATAAAGGTACAATCTAGAACTATTTTAGAAATTAAAATCTTTGGGAAGTGCTCAAGGAAACCTTCGTACATGGGAGGCCATGCGTCTAGGTTATGATAGATATCATATGCCCACAAAATTATCCTTAGTTGACGCAATAGACCCCAAAGAAAAATGAGAAGATTACTATCATATTCTTCTTAATGGTGTGTCTTCTCTTGACATATCATTATCTCCACCGTCTCTAATGAGAATTATACTTCAACCAAACTCCAAGATTATATAGGTAGTGCTTGTAAATATACTCAGCAAGTGGATGAACACATCTCTGTCTTATGATGATACAAGGTTGTATGTCATTAGACATCTTGTATGATAGTGGCAAAACACCCTTCCAACGTTGGGTTCGCTTCACCCTATTTGATTCAACAAATATAACTACTAAATGATGGCCACCGTTCTATTTCCCTGTTACCCCCGCAAGACCCAACTACACTCGTATTACCTGAAAGGAATTATGAAGCAAAAGGGTGAGCACAACTAGCTCAGTAAAGAATATTATGACTAAAGATAAATAAATTATCAATAGTCTTCATCAGTAATAAATCAGAGATTTAGAACATTTGGTAAATGATAAAACTTTTCAACCATAGTTGCAGCGGAATGAGCAATCCATTAGAAGAGTCAAATAAACCATAAAGTCTATTATCTTCTCTATGTTAAAAGTCCACCAACAATGTTTTATCCCTGTAACATCAATCAACAGTTCTGGTTCACAATCATATGAATAACTCATAATCATAATTGTGGTTCTAAATTCCTCTTCTCATCCTTGACGAAGATAATTTTCATCACCTGTCTTTACCTGAAACATCAAAGATCATGGTTATACCAAATCACAGTTCCTGTTCATAATCATACTAATAAATTCATCTTTGCACTACGGGCCAAAGATATTCATCAACAGTTCATCTTTGCACTACAGGCCAAAGATATTTATCAACAAGTCATCTTTGCACTAGAGGCCAAAGATATTCATGTCTCAAAGAAATACATAATAATTTCAGAATTTATATAAACCATAATTATAACCATGTTGATAAATTCACCTTTGCACTTAAGCTAAAGATATTCAATTATAAATTCAATGGTCATGATCATACCAGTCACAATTCAACTTTTAACTATTGGCCAAAGAGAACCCTAGTCATGATCATACCAATAATCTACGCATCTTTACACTCTAATGAAAGAAAATTTCAACATCAGGGTTATAAAAATGTTATATATGATAATAAAATCAATATAATCAACATATAGATTTAATCTCCAGAGTAATATTCATAAATAAACTATAATTTAGTTAGAAAAATAAACCAATTTTATAGTGAATAGTACCCGTGAATAGTAACTCGTAAATAGTAACTCGTGAATAGTAGCTCATGAATAGTAACCCATCGTGAATAGTAACTCATGAATAGTAAACTGTGAATAGTAACTTATGAATAGTAACTATTGAATAGTAACTCATGAATAGTAACCCCGACATGAAAAGTTCTAAATTTGATAAAAGTTCAAACCAATATTTCAACATAATGATATTGAAGAAATAATATCACTTACGAAGAAAATAACATCCCTTACAATCCCTTAAAATCACTTACCATCCCTTACCTCAAAAAAACGATCTTTGGAATGTTTGGATATAATGAATCTAACGAACTTGCATAGTATAGCAATACTCAAAGTACTAAAATACTCACAAAAATACGCTCGATATTATAGAGAGAGAAATAGAGAGAAAACTTCAGTTTTTGGTGTGATTTTTAATTCTAACCTAAGCACCCTATTTATAGGAAAATGCTTAGAACATCAAAGTAGAAAATTTAATAAAATATTAATATATATATATATATATATATATAAATTCCTACGCACACTAAATCAAATCCAACATCAGCCACCAATAGTCAACTAAATAAAATAAAACATTTTTGTTTTTAAAAAAAATTAAAACTTTTAAAAATCAATTATTTCGGAACTTCGGAACTTCAATAATTCATAATAAATAGCCCTTTTATCCGAAAATTCGAATCTCGCGGCTTTTTATAGGAAATTCAATTCTCTACAACTTTTCTAAGAAAGTTTTTCCAAATTCAAATGTAAATTGGACCAAATCCATAAACCAAGCGATTTTACAAAGTTATAATCAAATTTCAGTCAAGAAATGGGGTCCACCGACACACAAAACATGTGTTAATCATTTAATTTAACAAAAAATACTCTTCCTCCTCATATACTCATATATCCCACATTCATTGTAAAAATATCATCATTATTATATTATAATAATATAATAAAATATTACTTTATCATAAAAGATAAAATATCAATTTTCAACAATTGTCACTTTAAAAATTTTCTCCATCTATATCCACATAAAATGAATATTTTCTTATCATATAAATCAATAATTAATTATTCACAAATAATATTACAGAATCACAATAATGACAACCAGGCAGTTCCCATGAAAGAAGGGGCTTTCCAATAAGAATTTCTCCTTACTGGCGCGCAATTAGGTGACCAAACCTCTCCTTGACAGAACTTTCTAGACATTGCCAATAATGCTATCTAATAATATTATTCAAATAATATGAATTATTGATCTTATAATGGGAAATACCGTGCAGTGATAATTATTGAAACAACAATAATATAAAATATCAACGCAAAGAATTATTGAATCAATAAAATATCGAATAAAGAATTAATTCTTTGTAACAATTATTGAGTAGTGCCTTCTTACGTAAATCAATCAATAATTGGTGCAATACTGGTGTGCTATTGTACAACAACGCGACATCGTATTTTAACCACGATATTCCAACGAAAGGTTAATTCAGAATAACTACGCCGTTATTTATAAAAATTCCCTTTTGTCATTTTCTTCATCCGACAGTTATTTTGTTATGGGACCCACAAAAGGCTGCGCGACAGAAAGAATATTTCACGACCAAATGAATATTCCCCGATAGAAATGAGTATTTTATAACCACTTGCATATTTTTAAAAAAAAAATCATATATCACCCTTAACTTTAACTTTTATCAATTTAACAATTTACTGAATAGTAATTATAAGAAAAATTGAATACTTTTATTTCATAAAATTCGGGTTCTTACAATCTCCCCTCCTTATGAAATTTGGTCCCCGAAATTTACGTACCTGGTATTTCAAATAGTTGAGAATACCTTTTTTTTATTTCAGATTCCATCTTCCATGTCATCATGATTTCTCCATTGCTCATCTCCTGTATTTCAGATATCATTCTAGAATACAGCTTCAAAACAAGGGTTAATTGAACAAATTAATATATCACATAATATCCCGATATCATGACTGACTAACAAATAAGCTTAGGTAGGACACACTAGCGAAGGATTTACTCATCTCTCCCCTCCTAGTTCTATTCCCCGATCTCCGCCAGAGACCATATCCCTAAGCTCTGATACCAAATGTGACGCCCCCAAAATAGGTCAATTCCATCCAACCCATTCTGAGTCGCCAAATACATGGTACAAAAAATAACTACAACTTTATTACAACAATTGTCGTGCAAAATACAACAACACATATGTTGTGAGTTTTAATACCAACTATGACTCATGTCCCGACTATGGACAACACCTCACAGTGATACCTTACATAAAGGTACAATCTAGAACTGTTTTAGAAATTAAAATCTTTGGGAAGTGCTCAAGGAAACCTTCGTACATGGGAGGCCATGCGTCTAGGTTATGATAGATATCATATGCCCACAAAATTATCCTTGGTTGACCCAATAGACCCTAAAGAAAAATGAGAAGATTACTATCATATTCTTCCCAATGGTGTGTCTTCTCTTGACATATCATTATCTCCACCGTCTATAATTGAGAATTATACTTCCACCAAACTCCAAGATTATATAGGTAGTGCTTGTAAATATACTCAGCAAGTGGATGAGCACATCCCTGTCTTATGATGATACGAGGTTGTATGTCATTAGACATCTTGTATGATAGTGGCAAAACACCCTTCCAAGGTTGGCAAAACATCTTGTATGACATCTTGTCATTCTCCTTACTGGCGGACAATTAGGTGACCAAACCTCTCCTTGACAGAACTTTCTAGACATTGCCAATAATGCTATCTAATAATATTGTTCAAATAATATGAATTATTGATCTGATAATGGGAAATAATGTGCAGTGATAATTATTGAAACAACAATAATATAAAATATCAACGCAGCAATTATTGAATCAATAAAATACTGAACAGTAATTACTGTAACAATTATTAAGTAGTGCCTTCTTACGTAAGAATCAATAATTGGTGCAATACTGGTATCTCGCTTGTGCAACGCCAGACATTCGTATTTTAACCACCGGGATATTTCAACAAATGTTAACGATAACAACTACTGCCAGTTATTTATAAAAATTCCCTTTTATCGCTTTTCTTCATCCGGCGCTTATTACATTATGGGGCCCACAAAAGGTCGCACTGCGTCATCTAATATTCCCAAGCGTAAAGAATATTCCATGACCAAACGAATATTCCCCGATAGAAATGAGTATTTTATAACCACTTGCATATTTTGAAAAAAAATTCATATAGCACCCTTAACTTTAACTTTTATTAATTTAATAATTTATTGAATAGTAATTATAAGAAAAATTGAATACTTTTATTTCATAAAATTCGGGGTCTTACAGTGCCTAACTAGCAATTAGGGTTTACAATTAGCAAATTTAGGGTTTATAATGTAGAAAAAAATAATAATAAGGATTTAAACCTTTTAAAAAAAAATTTAGGGTTTTGAAAATAATTAAGATTCTCCCTAACTAGGGTTAATATCTTTAATACCGGTCATTACAAACATTATCATGATTACATAACTACATAACAATTTCTTAGAGTCATAAATGGCCTTTGAATTAGGGTTTCAAATCAATTAGGATTTATAATTTAAATATTAGGGTTTCTAGAAATTTAGATTTCTAAATATTAATTAGGGTTTCCCTAATTAATCATAGAGGTATATAATACACACATAAATCGTATAACACAGTTATACAATAGTCGCGAACTCATAATTGAGTTTCAAATTAAGGTTTCCAAATTTAGAAATTAGGTTTCATAATTTAGTAATTAGGGTTCTCAATTAATTTAGGATTTCTAATTAATTAGGTTTTCTAAGTATAATTAGGGTTTTACCTAATTACTTTAAATTATGTAATACACGACATAATTTACATAACACAGTTACAACACAATCTCGAATTTCCCATTTGAATTTCACAATAGGGTGAAACAAATTAATGCTAGGGTTTGGTCATGATACAACATAATTGAATAACCATTATTAGTCCACACATATACAGTACTTAATCATAGCACTGAAAAATCAAAATATAATTAATATTATATTATTATTCTTATTCCTTGATCAAAATCCAAAATTAGCACTACAAAAAAATGGGCCTTTAGAACGATTTTTTGGGCAACGACTTTATAAGTCGTTGCTAAAAGTATATGTTTAGCAACGAAATTTGTCCTTCGTTGTAGATTGTGTCAGGCTTTCACTTTTTGCAATAAAATTTATAAGTCGTTGCAAAATTTCGTTGCTAATTCATTGGCGGGAAAAAATTTCGTTAGAAATTCGTTGAAAAATTTTCGACCACTTGATTTCCCGTCATCGTGGGCAACGAAAGATTTTTTATTGCTAAAAATGGGGCTTTATCAACGATATTTCAGGCAACGACTTTATAAGTCGTTGCTAAAAGTGTATGTTTAGCAACGAAACTTGACCTTCATTGCAGATTGTGTCAGGCTTTCACTTTTTGCAACGAAATTCATAAGTAGTTGCAAAATTTGGAAACAAAATTCGTTGCAAAATTTCTAACCACTTGATTTCTCCTCATCGTGGGCAACAAAAGTTTTTTTGTTGCTATATTTCGTTGTCTAATATAGACCACATTCATTGGCAACAATTTTTATTTTTGTTGCATATTTTATACAACTTTTTACAACGACTATTAAAATGTTGCTTTAAATTAAGATAATAATAATAATAATAATAATAATAATAATAATAATAATAATAATAATAATAATAGTAATAATAATAATAATAATAAAGAATAATAATAATAATAATAATAA